>HG991998.1:29826696-29827911 GCA_905220435.1 Amphipyra tragopoginis
AACAATTTAGTTATGGATGCGGTGTCCCCAGCTTCATATCTACTATTCCATTCATCAAGCGTCGCCGCACGTATGCTTCGCTTGATGAATGAAATTGGACAACGATCGTAGTCGGGCTTTCTTTTGGAATTTTCAGCGGCTTCTTTTGCTAACTGGTCGGCTCTTTCATTCCCTATTAACCCCACGTGTGCCTTAACCCAAAACAAGTTAACCACCTTGTTCAGGCGGGATGCAGTCTTTATGTTATCCCTGGCTTCTACCGCAAGAGGGTGGAGCGAACCAGGGTTTGTTAACGTCTGAAGAGCCGCCATTGAGTCGCTGAAAATTCCATAAGATGATGCCATGTCTTTTAGCACCTCCCTCGTTGCTCTCACTATCGCAAACAACTCTGCCTGGTAGACTGTGCAGTAGTTTGATAATGCGAGTTTGAGGGCTCTGGTCTCGACCTCCCCACGCCATATAGACAGTGAAGCGCCGACCCCTCCTCTGAACTTGCTCCCGTCCGTAAAAATCCGGACGTCAAAGTTACTGTTGCTTTCTAGGTCTTCTTGGTCTACCAGGCTCTTAAATTGCAAAACGTCACGTGTCGCAGGATGAGGATTGTCAGCCGCAGACGTCATTCGCTCGGCCTCCCTATCCCCCAGCAGTGCTGCCTGGGGCACCCCCCTCTTGGCTTCATATAATGAAGCCGCCTCACGGACTCGGAGGTCAAGGGGGAGCACTCCAGACAGCACCAGTGCTGAGTTCAGGGAGACCGTGCGATACGCCTTGCAGATTTTTTGAGCGATTCCGCGCTGGACTGTTCCAAGCTGTTTTATCACGCCCAACTTTTTAGCAGCCGGTGCCCAGACGCTAGCTGCGTAGAGTATCACTGGTTCCATGGTCGCCACGTAAATGGTCCGAATGACCTCTGGATGTAACCCCCAGCTGACCCTTGCAGCTCTACACAGCTGCTTGTAGATGGCAATTGCCTTCCTACAAACAGCCGACACGTGCGCGTTGAAGGTCAGCTTCTCATCCAATGTCACACCCAGAAGCTTCATTTCTCTTGAAGGGACAATGTCGACCCCTCCCATGCTCAGGCGTGGTGTGTCGTATTTTAGTTTTCTTGTTACTACCATAGCGGTAGTTTTTTGCGGAGCGAAATTAAGCTTGTTTGCGACACCCCACGCCAGAACATGATCGAGAGCAACACTGGCACTTTGTTCCACCTCC
>HG991999.1:0-20000 GCA_905220435.1 Amphipyra tragopoginis
GGTGGCTGGCAGCCGAAAATCGCCAATAAAAACCGCTACGGCCCCTGCTACGGCAGTCATAAGGAGCATTGAGCAGTGGGAAGCGGTAAACCGCAGCCCCGCTCCATCCACATCCTTCACGATAGAACCGACGCCGCAGGCTGGCCCTGTGAAGACCAAAGGGAGGTCACCAGCCCTGATACAAGATGGCAAAACCGCAGCCTTGACAAAAAAGTCGACAGAAGTGGATCCACCACCATCACCACCGAAAGCGACCAAGTACGCGAACCGTACGGCGGAGGCGAAAGCCATGTTGACCAAGGCTAAGCTAAACATAAACAGCTCCAGGAACACAAAAAATGAAATAAAGCAAGCCATTATAGAAGCAACGGAAAGACTTTACCAATTGGTTAAAGAAGCCGAGTCCGAGCTGAAAGGAGCCAAAACCCAGCCGGCCAAAGCGCCAGAGGCGATTGAAATGGTGGGGACAGCACCAGACGGCGTCGCCGATAAGCAATCTCCTCTCTCCGGAAATGATACTATCCTCATAATTTCCAAGATAGACGAGCACTCTAAGCTCCTAGCCGAGAACGGCCGGAAGATGCAGGAGCTTAGAGAGGCAATGGAACTCCAACACCAGACCGTAGAGAGGGGAAACTCCTACGCAAGTGTGGCCGCATCTCGGAGTGCAAGACCGCCGCTTAGATGCAACACCTTGCACTCGGTGGTGGTCACATCAACAATCGAGAGGGAGACCAGCGACGACGTCCTGGGCAGGGTCCGGGAGACCATCAATGCCAAGGACGGATGGATCAAAATTGAGAGGGTTAGAAAGGCTAAAGATAGAAAGGTGATCATAGGCCTAGAAACGAAGGAAGAAAGGACCAAAGTGAGGGACCGCCTGCAAAAGGAAGGAGCAAACCTCACCGTCGAGGAGGTCAAAAATAAGGACCCGCTCCTGATCCTCAAGAACGTCCTGGTGATAAACACCGACGAGGACGTTCTAAAAGCCTTGAGGAATCAGAACCGGAGTGTTTTTGACGGCCTCGACGGAGAGGAAAACCGGCTCGAGATAAGGTACAGGAGAAGGACGCGGAACCCCCACACTGGCCACATAGTCATCAGCGTCTCACCGACCATCTGGCGTCGTGCACTGGAGATTGGAGCCCTGCATTTAGACCTCCAACGAATAAGGGTCGAAGACCAGACCCCGTTGGTACAGTGCACGCGCTGCCTAGGCTTCGGCCATGGTAGGCGCTTCTGCAAAGAGCCTGCTGACTTGTGTGGCCACTGTGGAGGCCCACACCTAAGAGCAGAATGCGAAGATTGGCTCGCGGATGTTCCGCCAAAATGTGTGAACTGTACGAGAGCAAAGCTCGATCACGTCGTTCACAACGCATTCAGCGAGGATTGCCAAACTAGGAAAAAATGGGATGAGCTTGCCCGGTCGACAGTTGCTTATTGCTGAGGGCAATCCAGGAAACGCAAACGCCTATAAGCCGACAACCATCGAAGGGGCAACAAGGGTAGTTTGGAAGACCAAGGCATCCTCCTTTGGAGTTTTCGACGACTCAATGATAGCTCTGCAAACGGAGGCGAACCCTGGTACGCTCCACCCTCTTGCGATAAGGGATAATACAAGAACTGCATCCCGCCCGAACAAGGTGTATAACTTGTTCCGGTTCAAAACGCACGTGGGCTTGCCAGGGAACAAAATACCCGACCAGCTATCAAACAAGGGCGCTGAAGACTTCAAAGGAGAACCAAGCCCATTGTGCCCAATGTGCATATGCGACCTTGCAAAGGCAGAAACGGTCCCCCACATTGCGCTTGCATGCCCGGCCCTCGGAAAGAACCGAATTGACGCCAGACACCTATTGTATGCTCCAAAAAATGCCAAACACACACCGGGTCTAATGCCGAATATAAAAAGAGAACTGCTTCTACAATGTTATAGAATATTCCACATAGATGTAAAAAATAAAAAAGTGTATTAGAATAAATGTTTGCACAATATCATATAGAATATTGGTGACAAGCATTAAAAGTATGATCTAGATTAAATAAAACCTTGTAATATTGTAATAAAATATGTAATAGATATAAAATAGTTATAAGCTTAATAATAGAATAGACATAAGATCCATGTAAAAAGCAAAAAATTCAAAACCTGTACTAGATATAAGACACTAGAAATAAATATTAGAAACTAGAAAATTGTATTAAGAAAAATTTCTGTAAAATAAAAAGAAAATGGCGTTGCGTTTTCCCCAAATAAAGAGAACAAAAAGATAGTTAGACCAGAATAGGCAGTAGAAGGGCGTCCCACCCTTAAGAAATAAAAGATGATTGTATGAAAGAAAGATACAGTATGAGGAATAAAAGTGCGAGAAGAATAAAAGCGAGAACTGGTATGAAAGGATATAGCTTAACACAGGCTCTGACAATCTTGATAGTCGGAGGTAGAAGAAAAAAAAAAAAAAAAAAAAAAAAAAAAAAAAAAAAAAAAAAAAAAAACCTAACCTAACCTAACCTAACCTTTTTTTTTTTTTTTTTTTTTTTTTTTTTTTTTTTTTTTTTTGCGCTGGGAAAAAATGCAATTACGCATACCACGCCCATTTGGGGGAATGGGGGGCTATGTGGGACTCCCCGGGCTAGCCCGGTATACCCACTAAAACAACCCAGCGGCATTCCCGCATCGTCTGAGTGGAAGGGCACTGGGAAACCGGCATAGCCTTTACCTCCAGTACCCCTCCGACGATCGCCCGCCTTCACCGCGGCGGGCCCCGCACGTCCTCCCCGTTGGGGGAGGCTCGGAATGTCCCGCAGGTGGTGTGGAGTGCAACGCGGGCGGAGGCGCCCCCCCCCGCGCCTGTCGCCCGCCCATCACCACCACGAGGAGGGAAAGCCGGCATATCCGCTCCGACCTCCTCCTCGCCCACAGAGGCGCAACGAGAGGGCATCCTCCCGCGCGCGCTCCGCCGCCTCCCTTTGCGATTACGTCCTCGCAAAAGGAGGCGACCGCAGCCCAAGATCCCTCGCCTCCCAGCGCGGCGCGCTCCGTGCTAGGGAACGGAACGCAACACGCCGGGAAGCGAGAGGTCCCGGCCGATCCCCGCAATCAGACCGCGGCGCGGCCCAGACTGAGCCGTCAATACCCAAGGGTGTGCCGCGCCGCGTCCTCCGCAGCACGGGTTCGTCAGCCGGCTATTGCCAGCTGACAAACCCGTCGCCCCTACAAGGCTCGTTCCACCATACCCTCTCCTAGATGAGAGGGCGGGGAAGAGCCCTCCCTCCCATGGCCAACTGGCCACCCCCCCTTGGTCAGAATTCGCCACAGACAATAGCCTCCAGGAGCTATTGCCCGTGCCCAGGGTGCACCGGCCCGAGCAACTGCTGTTCCCCCCGGACGTATCCATAAGGGACCAGCAGCCACCGGGCACACGAGGAGGTTTCTGACCACGCACCCCAACCTAACCTTTTTTTTTTTTTTTTTTTTTTTTTTTTTTTTTTTTTTTTTTTTTTTTTTTTTTTTTTTTTTTTTTTTTTTTGCGCTGGGAAAAAATGCAATTACGCATACCACGCCCATTTGGGGGAATGGGGGGCTATGTGGGACTCCCCGGGCTAGCCCGGTATACCCACTAAAACAACCCAGCGGCATTCCCGCATCGTCTGAGTGGAAGGGCACTGGGAAACCGGCATAGCCTTTACCTCCAGTACCCCTCCGACGATCGCCCGCCTTCACCGCGGCGGGCCCCGCACGAATGTCCCGCAGGTGGTGTGGAGTGCAACGCGGGCGGAGGCGCCCCCCCCGCGCCTGCCGCCCGCCCACACCACCACGAGGAGGGAAAGCCGGCATATCCGCTCCGACCTCCTCCTCGCCCACAGAGGCGCAGCGAGAGGGCATCCTCCCGCGCGCGCTCCGCCGCCTCCCTTTGCGATTACGTTCTCGCAAAAGGAGGCGACCGCAGCCCAAGATCCCTCGCCTCCCAGCGCGGCGCGCTCCGCCCTGGGGAACGGAACGCAACACGCCGGGAAGCGAGAGGCCCCGGCCGATCCCCGCAATCAGACCGCGGCGCGGCCCAGACTGAGCCGTCAATACCCAAGGGTGTGCCGCGCCGCGTCCTCCCACACCACCACGAGGAGGGAAAGCCGGTTTCCGCTCCGACCTCCTCCTCGCCCACAGAGGCGCAGCGAGAGGGCCATCCTCCCGCGCGCGCTCCGCCGCCTCCCTTTGCGATTACGTTCTCGCAAAAGGAGGCGACCGCAGCCCAAGATCCCTCGCCTCCCAGCGTGGCGCGCTCCGTGCTAGGGAACGGAACGCAACACGCCGGGAAGCGAGAGGCCCCGGCCGATCCCCGCAATCAGACCGCGGCGCGGCCCAGACTGAGCCGTCAGTACCCAAGGGTGTGCCGCGCCGCGTCCTCCGCAGCACGGGTTCGTCAGCCGGCTATTGCCAGCTGACAAACCCGTCGCCCCTACAAGGCTCGTTCCACCATGCCCTCTCCTAGATGAGAGGGCGGGGAAGAGCCCTCCCTCCCATGGCCAACTGGCCACCCCCCCATGGTCAGAATTCGCCACAGACAATAGCCTCCGGGAGCTCAGAAGCTATTGCCCGTGCCCAGGGTGCACCGGCCCGAGCAACTGCTGTTCCCCCCGGACGTATCCATAAGGGACCAGCAGCCACCGGGCACACGAGGAGGTTTCTGACCACGCACCCCACCCCAACCTAACCTAACCTAACCTAACCTTTTTTTTTTTTTTTTTTTTTTTTTTGCGCTGGGAAAAAATGCAATTACGCATACCACGCCCATTTGGGGGAATGGGGGGCTATGTGGGACTCCCCGGGCTAGCCCGGTATACCCACTAAAACAACCCAGCGGCATTCCCGCATCGTCTGAGTGGAAGGGCACTGGGAAACCGGCATAGCCTTTACCTCCAGTACCCCTCCGACGATCGCCCGCCTTAACCGCGGCGGGCCTAGCACGTCCTCCCCATCGGGGGAGGCTCGGAATGACCCGCAGAGGTGGTGTGGAGTGCAACGCGGGCGGAGGCGCCCCCCCCGCGCCTGCCGCCCGCCCACACCACCACGAGGAGGGAAAGCCGGCATATCCGCTCCGACCTCCTCCTCGCCCACAGAGGCGCAGCGAGAGGGCCATCCTCCCGCGCGCGCTCCGCCGCCTCCCTTTGCGATTACGTCCTCGCAAAAGGAGGCGACCGCAGCCCAAGATCCCTCGCCTCCCAGCGCGGCGCGCTCCGCCCTGGGGAACGGAACGCAACACGCCGGGAAGCGAGAGGTCCCGGCCGATCCCCGCAATCAGACCGCGGCGCGACCCAGACTGAGCCGTCAGTACCCAAGGGTGTGCCGCGCCGCGTCCTCCGCAGCACGGGTTCGTCAGCCGGCTATTGCCAGCTGACACACCCGTCGCCCCTACAAGGCTCGTTCCACCATGCCCTCTCCTAGATGAGAGGGCGGGGAAGAGCCCTCCCTCCCATGGCCAACTGGCCACCCCCCCATGGTCAGAATTCGCCACAGACAATAGCCTCCGGGAGCTCAGAAGCTATTGCCCGTGCCCAGGGTGCACCGGCCCAAGCAACTGCTGTTCCCCCCGGACGTATCCATAAGGGACCAGCAGCCACCGGGCACACGAGGAGGTTTCTGACCACGCACCCCAACCTAACCTAACCTTTTTTTTTTTTTTTTTTTTTTTTTTTTTTGCGCTGGGAAAAAATGCAATTACGCATACCACGCCCATTTGGGGGAATGGGGGGCTATGTGGGACTCCCCGGGCTAGCCCGGTATACCCACTAAAACAACCCAGCGGCATTCCCGCATCGTCTGAGTGGAAGGGCACTGGGAAACCGGCATAGCCTTTACCTCCAGTACCCCTCCGACGATCGCCCGCCTTCACCGCGGCGGGCCCCGCACGAATGTCCCGCAGGTGGTGTGGAGTGCAACGCGGGCGGAGGCGCCCCCCCCGCGCCTGTCGCCCGCCCATCACCACCACGAGGAGGGAAAGCCGGCATATCCGCTCCGACCTCCTCCTCGCCCACAGAGGCGCAGCGAGAGGGCATCCTCCCGCGCGCGCTCCGCCGCCTCCCTTTGCGATTACGTCCTCGCAAAAGGAGGCGACCGCAGCCCAAGATCCCTCGCCTCCCAGCGCGGCGCGCTCCGCCCTGGGGAACGGAACGCAACACGCCGGGAAGCGAGAGGTCCCGGCCGATCCCCGCAATCAGACCGCGGCGCGGCCCAGACTGAGCCGTCAATACCCAAGGGTGTGCCGCGCCGCGTCCTCCGCAGCACGGGTTCGTCAGCCGGCTATTGCCAGCTGACAAACCCGTCGCCCCTACATGGCTCGTTCCACCATACCCTCTCCTAGATGAGAGGGCGGGGAAGAGCCCTCCCTCCCATGGCCAACTGGCCACCCCCCCATGGTCAGAATTCGCCACAGACAATAGCCTCCGGGAGCTCAGAAGCTATTGCCCGTGCCCAGGGTGCACCGGCCCGAGCAACTGCTGTTCCCCCCGGACGTATCCATAAGGGACCAGCAGCCACCGGGCACACGAGGAGGTTTCTGACCACGCACCCCAACCTAACCTTTTTTATTACGCATACCCGCCCATTTGGGGGAATGGGGGGCTATGTGGGACTCCCCGGGCTAGCCCGGTATACCCACTAAAACAACCCAGCGGCATTCCCGCATCGTCTGAGTGGAAGGGCACTGGGAAACCGGCATAGCCTTTACTTCCAGTGCCCCTCCGACGATCGCCCGCCTTCGCGGCGGGCCCCTCACGTCCTCCCCATGGGGGGAGGGTCGGGAATGTCCGGCGGAGGTGGTGTGGAGTGCAATGCGGGCGGAGGCGCCCCCGCGCCTGTCGCCCGCCCATCACCACCACGAGGAGGGAAGAGCTGACGTCTTCTCCGACCTCTTCTTCGCCTACGGAGCGGCGCAGCGAGAGGGTCATCCTCCCGCGCGCGCTCCGCCGCCTCCTTTTGCGAAATGACATCCTCGCAAAAGGAGGCGACCGCAGCCCAAGATCCCTCGCTCCCCAGCATGGAACGTACTACGCTGGGAAGCGAGAGGTCCCGGCCGATCTCCGCAATCAGACTGCGGCGCGGCCCAGACCAAGCCGGGCAAACCTCAAGGGTGTGCTGCGCCGTGTCCTCCGCCGCGCCGCAGTCGTGGCACGCTGGGGTCTCCTCCCTCCCGATCCTGTGCAGGTGCGAGCCAAAGCAGCCGTGCCCTGACAGCACCTGGACCAGACGGAAAGAGAGGAAACCGTGTCGCCGCCCGAGCCAGTCTCTCAGGACTGGACCGAGCGCGTCCAGCGTCCGACGTCCAAAGGTGGCGGTAGCGAGGTCGTCCGTCCAATGGACGACAATGGCGTCCCTCGCCTCCCGCCGTACTGCCTCCCGCTCTTCCGCGACGGGGCGCTCCCCCATCGCCCTTCGGCGCGCCGTCCACTCGTACACTCTGGCGAGCACCCACGCCTCGAGTTCCCAAGGGGGGGTGCCGGCCAGAGCGCACGCCGCCGAGAAGCCCACCGAGCGGTAGGCCCTCGCCACCCGCTGTGCAATGGCCCGTTGCGGCCTGCGGATAGACCCCAACCTAACCTAACCTAACCTAACCTTTTTTTTTTTTTTTTTTTTTTTTTTTTTTTTTTTTTTTTGCGCTGGGAAAAAATGCAATTACGCATACCCGCCCATTTGGGGGAATGGGGGGGCTATGTGGGACTCCCCGGGCTAGCCCGGTATACCCACTAAAACAACCCAGCGGCATTCCCGCATCGTCTGAGTGGAAGGGCACTGGGAAACCGGCATAGCCTTTACTTCCAGTACCCCTCCGACGATCGCCCGCCTTCGCGGCGGGCCCCTCACGTCCTCCCCATGGGGGGAGGGTCGGGAATGTCCGGCGGAGGTGGTGTGGAGTGCAATGCGGGCGGAGGCGCCCCCGCGCCTGTCGCCCGCCCATCACCACCACGAGGAGGGAAGAGCTGACGTCTTCTCCGACCTCTTCTTCGCCTACGGAGCGGCGCAGCGAGAGGGTCATCCTCCCGCGCGCGCTCCGCTTCCTCCTTTTGCGAAATGACATCCTCGCAAAAGGAGGCGACCGCAGCCCAAGATCCCCCGCTCCCCAGCATGGAACGTACTACGCTGGGAAGCGAGAGGTCCAGACCGATCTCCGCAGTCAGACTGCGGCGCGGCCCAGACCAAGCCGGGCAGACCTCAAGGGTGTGCTGCGCCGTGTCCTCCGCCGCGCCGCAGTCGTGGCACGCTGGGGTCTCCTCCCTCCCGATCCTGTGCAGGTGCGAGCCAAAGCAGCCGTGCCCTGACAGCACCTGGACCAGACGGAAAGAGAGGAAACCGTGTCGCCGCCCGAGCCAGTCTCGCAGGACTGGACCGAGCGCGTCCAGCGTCCGACGGCCAAAGGTGGCGGTAGCGAGGTCGTCTGTCCAATGGACGATGATGGCGTCCCTCGCCTCCCGCCGTACGGCCTCCCGCTCTTCCGCGACGGGGCGCTCTCCCATCGCCCTTCGGCGCGCCGTCCACTCGTACACTCTGGCGAGCACCCACGCCTCGAGTTCCCAAGGGGGGGTGCCGGCCAGAGCGCACGCCGCCGAGAAGCCCACCGAGCGGTAGGCCCTCGCCACCCGCTGTGCAATGGCCCGTTGCGGCCTGCGGATAGCGGTGGCATTCTCCCTTCTATGAAGGGAGTCCGCCCAGATGGGGGCCCCGTAAAGGGCCATGCTCCGCAGGATGCCGGCATATAGACGCCGGCATCGTGCGCTGGGACCTCCCAGGTTGGGGAGGAGCCACGACAGGGCGTCGGCGGCCTTCAGCAGGCGCGTCGACAGACCGCTGAAGTGCGGCCCGAAGCGCCACCTGCTGTCCAGCACCAGGCCCAGATATTTCATCTGGGGCCGGACCTCCACTCTGGCGCCCTCCACGGCTATGTGGGCGTCTGGAGGGCAGCGCTGCCGAGGCCCGTGGAAGAACACGGCCTCGGTCTTGTTCAGCGCCACCCTCAACCCCAGGCGGCGGATCCTCCCCGCCACCAAGGACCCGCCAGCCGATGCCAGACAGGCCGCCTCCCCAAAGTTCTTCCCCCGGGCAGTGAGAAGAGTGTCGTCCGCGTAACAGATGACACTCGTGCCCGGGAGGAGGGCCCCCCGCAGGAGCCAATCGAACCCAATGTTCCACAGGGTGGGCCCCAGGACCGACCCCTGTGGAACACCGGACTCCGCGCCATACCGTCTCAACCTGGCCATTTTGTCCACAAGGAGGACCTCGCGGTCCTCCAAGTAGCTGGCCAGGAGGCCCCTCAAGTACTGGGGCACTCCGTGATACCGGAGTGCCTCCAATATAGTCGAGTGGGGGACGGAGTTGAAGGCGTTGGCTATGTCGAATGACACCGCCAATACTCCGTCCCCCGCCTCCGCCGCCTCCTTCACCTGGGCCTTCAGTAGGGCCAGGGCGTCGATGGCGGACCGGCCCCGTCGGAAACCGAACTGGGCGTCCGACAGGTCCGGCCCCTCCCTCCGCAGGTGGCTGTTGAGCCGGCAGGCAATGATCCCCTCGAACATTTTACCGACCTCATCGAGAAGGACGATGGGCCGGTACGCCGAGGGGGAATCCACCGGGCGTCCCTCTTTACGGAGGAGGCACAGCCGCCCCTCCTTCCAAAGTTTCGGGAACCTTCCAGCCGTCAAGCACGCGCTGAAAAGGTCCCGAAACCTGTCCTCCATTTGAGTGGCGGCTATGGCCACCACCCGTGCCGGAACACCATCCGGTCCAGGGGCCGTCTTTTTGGCGCGGAGGCCTACGACTACCGCGTGGAGCTCGTCCGCGGTCACCGGAGGGACCTCTTCCTCCGGTGAGGCCGCACCCTGCGGGGGGTCCATCGTTGGTGGGGCGAAGTCGGTCCTGCGCGGAAACAGGGACTGGACCACCCCATCCAACAATGCCGGCTCAAGGGTTTCCGTCAGTGGGGGACCATGGGGGCGCAGCTTGTTCCGCGCCGCCTTGTATGGCCTCCCGTACGGATCCCTGTCGAGACTCTCCAGCATCTCGGCTCCCGCCGAGTCCATGGCAGCGTACATAGCCGTCTCGAGGACCGTTTTCGCCTCTTTGTACGAGGCGTAGAGGCGGTCCTCGTCTGCCTGACTACGGACGCTGCGCCGACGGCTCCGCATGTAGGCCCTTCTGGCCGCCACACAGGCGGCACGGAGCCCCGCCAGTTCCTCCGTCCACCAATAGACGGCGCGACGGGGGGGCGGACGGCGAGAGCGAGGCATGCTGGAGTTGCACACCTCGGTCAGGGATCCCCTGAGCCGGACCGCTGCGGCGTCGACGTCGACGTCCAGGGCCCCAACAGGGGGCGACAGCCAGTCCTGGAGGAAGGCCGCCTCCCTGGCCGCCTCCCGGTCCAGGCGAGTGAGAGCCCACCGGGGGAAGGGAGACCTGCCGGAGCGGGCCATCTCCCCGCGGGGACTCTGAGTGGAGATGTCGAACCGCACATATCGGTGGTCCGACAAGGTTTCCACCATCTCCACCCGCCAGTTCACGATGCGTGCGGCTAGCACGGGGGTGGCGAACGAGACGTCAACCACCGACCCTCCCCGTTGCCGCACACACGTGTGGACCGCCCCCCTGTTGAGGAGGGACACACCGCACGACGTCGCCCAAAACTCAACGGCGCGCCCCCGGACGTCACAGGAGGCAGACGGGTTGCCCCAAGCCGCCGACTTGGCGTTTAGGTCGCCTAACACGACGACCTGGCGCGGTGCCGCCCTCCCCACAACTGCAGTGAGGACCTCCAGGAAGTCCTCAAAGTCTGAGAGAGGGCGGTTTGGGGAGAAATAGACCCCAACTAGGGCCACATCCCCCCACGCGGCGGCCACGTATCCCGGTCCCCTCTCTAAGAGCGAGAGGGGAGGGGAGTCTGTGGAAGACCGCGCCACCATTGCCACCAGGCCGTCCCGGTCGCCCAGCCAACTCCTGGGGACCGAGTAGGGCTCGGCGACCACCGCCAAGTCCACCAACCACTCAGCCATGGTCTGCATCAGCAGATCCTGGGCCACCCGGCAGTGGTTGGTGTTCGTCTGGAGGATGCGATGTTCGATGTCCCCATCCATCAGTCGGACATCGCACCCCCCTCCTCCGCAGCCACCGAGGTTCCCGCAACGGGAACGACCGTGCTAGCAGCGGGCCCTGTTGGAGCCCGAACTTTGCCCTTCTTGGGGGGAGGATTACAATTCCTCCCCTTCATGATGTGGTCTGCCGGGCAGCCGCTGGCGGCACACACTGCACAGCGCGGTGTAGCGACCGTGCAGGAGGCGGATTTGTGGCCGTCCTTGCCGCAGCGGTAGCAGCTGTCCGTCCTGTCGACCGTGGACGGACAGAGGGCCCGGGTGTGTCCGGTGCCGAAGCACCTGTAGCACCGCAGAGTATGCTCCGCAAGTGCCCGGACTGCACCCGAGCTGAAGCCCACACACAGCCGTCCCTTTTCGAGGACGGCCTTGGCGGCGGCGACTGGGCACTCGAGCCGAATGGTGCCCATGCCACCGCGGCCGGGTCTGATGTCCCGGCCTTTCACCGCTGCGACGCTGCAGCCCCCGATCGCTGCGACCGCCGCCACCACCTCCTCTTTGGTGACCGAGTCGTCGAGGTCGGTCACCTCTAAGGCCGCCGTCTTCACCGGGCGAGCCACCTTGGCTGCGTCCGCGATGACCTCCTGCAGCTTGGCTGCGAAGAGGTCAGCGCTGGCGCTGCCCTCCGCCCCCGGGAACTCGAAGATTCGAGCCCCGGTTTGGGTCCGCCGGCAGGTGACTTTGCTGATCCCCAATTGGGTGGGATCAGCATTGGTACGCGCCCGCATCAGAATGGACGCGTACGTCTCGCCCCGCTCCACAGCCTCTGCGGTGAGCGTCACCACGACGGCTGCGGTCTTTGGGGGGGTGAGTTTTTTCCCCCCTCTCCCTCTCCCCTTCCCCTTACCCCCGCCAGTCTGCGGCTGGCTGGGGGTTGACGCGGCGGGGGTGGTGGCAGAGGCGGCCTGCGCCGCCCTTTTGCCCTTTCCCTTCCCCTTCCCCTCTCCCTTTCCGGACGTCTGCGACTGGCCGGAAGGCGCGGCGGAAGGGGGTACGGTGGCGGGACGGTGGGTCTTTTTGCCCCTGCCTTTACCCTTCCCGACCACCTCGGTCCAACCGTTGGACGGAGTGGTGGAAGGGAGAAGGGCGTCCTCCCCTTGCGAGGACGGCCCCGGCTCTGGCTCTCGCCGCCCATCCGCCGCAAGTGGCGGTCGGCGGCGCTTCTCCGGCAGAAGCCGGTCCTCAATGCCTGCTATGCAGGCTCTAGTGAAGGCCCGCTCCTCCATTACAACCTTTCGGATTGTGTCCTCTAGGTTGAAGGAGGGGGCCTCCACAGCAGGCGGTGGTGCGGCCTGGCTTGGCCGGGCGGTGGCGTCGGCCAGCTTCTGATGCAGCTGGCTGACCTCCAACTGCAGGCGATCGACCCTCGCCTGC
The DNA here is from genome assembly GCA_905220435.1 of Amphipyra tragopoginis. Lineage (NCBI taxonomy): Eukaryota > Metazoa > Arthropoda > Insecta > Lepidoptera > Noctuidae > Amphipyra > Amphipyra tragopoginis. The sequence goes on from HG991999.1 coordinate 12,505, forward strand.
AGTTGCTGCGTCTCATCGGTCGCCTTCCTTCGAACCAGCTCCTCGATGATGCCGCGCATGCTCGCCGCACGGCATTTGAGGGCCTTCTGGAAGGTTCCCTTCAGGTTCGAGGACTTGGAGGCGACCTCCGCTATCTCCTCCTCGTCCTCCTCCGCCATCCGCGCCAGTTCGGCCAATGAATGGTCGGCGTACAGCACGCGGGACGCGCCGTACCCGGACTTGGCCCGGGCGTTACGCGCCCGCTGCTCCTTAGCGGCGACCCGCTCCTCCAGCTCCTGCTGGAGCTGCTCCCGCCGAGCCAGGTCTAGCTGGCGTTGAGCGTCCGCAAGGCCCACGACGTGGGAGTCCGCGGCTATCGCGGGCTTCTTGGCCCTTGACTTGGCCGACCCCGACGCCGAAGAACCTCCAGACCCCTCCTTTCTAAATGCGCGCTTGCGCGACATCGACCCGGACATACCCGCATCGGATACGAGTGAGCTGACGGACTCATCGGCAGAATCCTCCGACATCGACTCAACTCCCACAAAGAAGCTCGCCGCAGACGGCGCGCGGCTGGCTTCAGACGCCGAGGCGTCAGATTGGCCCTGAGAAGGGCCTTTTGGTTGGCCCTGAGAAGGGCCTTTTGGTTGGCCCTGAGAAGGGCCTTTTGGTTGGCCCTGAGAAGGGCCTTTTGGTTGGCCCTGAGAAGGGCCTTTTGGTTGGCCCTGAGAAGGGCCTTTTGGTTTAAGGAAACGCCCGAGGGCGTCCCGCGGTGTGTGAGACATGGTCTCCAACAGTATCGTAGCACGCAAGACAGAATTTGATTGCTACGAAGCACAGTGCACTTTGGCCGAGCCCAGCCTGCCACTCCGTTACGGTGGTCAGGACTGGGTCGTTTCCAGGGGACACGACGAGGACGTAAGCACTGTGGGGTGGTCCCCCAACCTAACCTAACCTAACCTAACCTAACCTAACCCAGTCACGTTCCGCCCGGCACTCAGAGCGCCACGTTTTTATCTCGCTCCGCGACTAAAAATTCAAAATAAGTGGTTTTTCTTATCCGATCCAAACAAGTGACACGTCAAAAGTTGCGCATTTGCGCGGTGCATTCGGCAGTGCTTTTTGTTTTAGCCGCAAAGTGCTAGTGAAAAAGTTATAGCGAAAATAGTGCAATATTTGAGGTTATAAAATCTTGAAAGTGGAATATCTCGCGTTTGGTCGCGACGACACACACTTTTTGACACGCTGTTGGGTGCGCCTCAGGCGCCCCTGCACAACAAGCGCAGCCCCGGATTTTTCCGGCGCACCAATCGTGAGAAATCTCAAGAAAAACAAAATCCACGTGGTGAAGAAAACCAGAAAACGCGGAGCTAGAAGGCTGAAATTTTGCAGCCATCAACCCGACTACTGGCATAGATTTATGCCGCAGGTATTTTTTAATTACCTACAATTTTCGATTTTTGGGAGCAGTTAGAAATTTCAAAATTCACACAGTAATATCTCCGGATACATACAACTTTTTCAAGATCTTCAACTGCAGCCCGGTGCGCGCTTATTGGGAGGATACAGACCTTAAGTTTTAGATTTTTTAGTTGAATAGTTTTTTAATTATAATCAAATATATGGTTTTAACACATTTTTTAAAAATTTTAAATGTTAACACGTGTTATTTTTTACTTTGAAAATTTCAGTGTGTAGGGCTTTATTTTAGCTTTATTTAGGTATTTTTTCCAAAATTTTTCGTTCAGTGGTTCCTGAGAAATCGATTTTCTTCTATTATTTGCTGTTTATTCTAAATTTAATAGTAAATAAGTATTTTTGACACCGGGACAGGGTCCAAGTAGTCTATTGCGACCCCCTCAAGCCCAAACACGGGCAATATAACTCGAAAATAGCGAGATTTGCGATTTTTTAATAAATAGGTTTTTTAGGTTACATTATTTCACAGGACATATCTCAGGATCCGCTGGACTGACGAAGCTGGGATTTTGGATACCAGCTGTAGCTTTGTCTGCTACATATTTTAAAATAGTTTTCAGGAGTTTTTCAGGCCTGAAATTTTTCAGCGCTGAAACCGATCTCGGCGTACGCGGGAGGTCTGTCCCGACTCCCCGTTCAAAACCGCGACTTTCTCCGACAAACGGTTGCGGAGTTACAGCCAGATATATAAGGCATTTGACAGTTCGGCGGCCATCTTGGCAAACTTTGACGCCACGTAACTCCGGAACTAGTGGTCGTAGAGAGTCGCCGTTTTCACGCTATTGTGTGGGGAGACGGACTCTGTCTGACGCGCCGGTTTTCAGGCGGTTTCAGGTGAAAAATTTTCAGGATCCTGAAAGTTGTCCCGCACGAAAGGGTGGGTCGGCCCAGGCCGGAAGAGCCCAAACTCGAGGTTTCTGGGACCTCCCGAAGCCGAGATAACACCTGTCAAAGTTCTACTTTGACAGCTGGGCCGCCATTTTGGCAAAAACTAAAACACCCGTATCTCGGCAACGGAGGGTCGCAGAGCGACGAGACTTGCTCTGAGGGGTTGGGCTACTACTGCCCTTGCGAGTGGGAGGGCTTTCAGGATTTTTCAGGAGCTGAAAAATTTTCGGCCTGAAAGGTTCGCCGGTGCATGGACCTCGTCGGGCTCGACAATATAAGCCCAAGCACGGAGGGATTCGGCCAGCGGGTTGCGGAGTAATTGAGTTTTAACCAGTTCTCAGGCCGCCATCTTGGCAAAAAACCCGAAATTCAAACTCCGATTGCTCCGGAACCCTTGCGGCTGGACACCTTGTGTTTGGTATCATTGAGTTTGGCTCGGCGGGCTCTATCTGCTGGAAGACTTAAATTGACAATCCCTAAGGTGGGATCCCCCAAGGTTCATACTGGGTCCAACTTTTGACCAAAAAAAAAAAAAACGTGTTTATTTTATCTTTTTTAGTTGCATTCGGCAACCAGAAGCCCTTCTGACTACCCAGCCTTGAACCGGGGTGTAATTTTAAGGACCTAGTGCTAACTTTAGTTACGCTAGACTAGTTTGTAAGTTATATTTTGTATTTTTTGTTTTATTTCTGTGTACATCTTGTTTTATTGACTTGTTGCATACTTTAGTGCTGCTTTTGCAGTGCGTCCCTATTGACGCACATTTATATTGACGCATACCTCCATCATGTTCGGCCATAGGACTCCGACCAAGGCGACTGGCAGCCAGAAATCGCCTGCCAAAACCGTTACGGCCCCTTTCGCGGCAACTGTGAGAAGCTTCGACAAATGTGAGGCGGCGAATCGTAGCCCTCCACAACCAACATCCTCGTCGACGTCGACCGCCGAACCGACACTGCAGGCCGGCCCTGCCAAGACTAAGTTAAGACCTGCCCAAGAGGGCAAAACCGCGGGACAGTCGCAGAAGTCGACGGAAGCAGCAGCTTCATCTCCACCACCACCACCAATAGTGGTGAAATACGCGGACCGAACGGCGGAGGCCAAAGCCTGTCTAACTAAGACGAAGTTGCACCTCGGCAACTCCCGAAACACAAAGACGGAAATTAAAAATGCCATAATTGAAGCGACCGACAGGCTCTACCACCTGATAAAGGAGTCCGAGCTAGAGCTGAAAGTAGCCAAACGCCAGCCGACCTATACACCCGAGGCAACCGGAATGGCAGGGAAGACGCCCGAAAACGCCGCCGAGGAAAAAACCCCTCTCCTTGGAAATGAAGCCAGTCGCATAATTACCAAAATAGAAGAGCACTCTAAGCTCCTGGCCGAAAACGGCCGAAAGATGTTGGAGCTTAGAGAGGCTATGGAAAAACAACACCAGGCCTTGGAAAGGGGAAACTCCGGCTCGTATGCGGATGTGGCCGCATCTCGGGGTGCAAGAGTGCCGCTCAGAGGCGGTACCTTGCACTCCGTGGTGGTCACATCCAAAAACGGGGCGGATACCAGCGACGACGTGTTGGGCAGGGTCCGGGAGACGATAAACGCCAAGGACGGGTGGATCAAGATCGAGCGGGTACGAAAGGCCAGAGACAAGAAGGTCATTATAGGCCTGGAGACCAGAGAAGAAAGGACGAAGATCAAAGAGCGCCTGCAAAAAGAAGGAGCTAACCTCACCGTCGAGGAAGTCAAAAATAAGGATCCGTTATTGATCCTCAAGAACGTCCTGGTGTATAACACCGACGAGGACATTCTAAAGGCACTAAGGAATCAAAACAGGAACGTTTTTGACGGCCTCGACGGAGAGGAAAGCAGATTAGAAATAAAGTACAGGAGGAAGACGCGGAACCCCCACACTGGCCACATTGTCGTCAGTGTCTCGCCGACCATTTGGCGACGTGCACTAGAGATCGGAGCGCTGCACATAGATCTCCAGCGAGTGCGGGTCGAAGATCAGACCCCGCTGATACAGTGTACGCGCTGCCTGGGTTTCGGCCACGGCAGGCGATTCTGTAAGGAGCCTGCAGACCTGTGTGGCCACTGTGGAGGCCCGCACCTTAGAACAGAATGCGCTGACTGGCTCGCAGAGGTGCCTCCCAAGTGCATTAACTGTGCAAGAGCTAAGCTCGAGTGCGTGGACCACAACGCATTCAGCCACGATTGCCAGATACGGCATAGATGGGATGAGCTTGCCCGGACATCGGTAGCGTATTGCTAAGGGCACCCCGGGGAACCCAAACCCAAGCTCCTACAAGCTGGTTCAGGCCAACCTCCAGCGGAAAAGACTGGCGACGGACGAGCTCCTGGCAGAAGCAGTGAAGCGCGGCGTCGCCATAGCGCTCCTCCAAGAACCATACATCGGTGGCACTAAAGTGATGAAGAATCGAAGGGGAGTAAGGATCTTCCAGAGCACAGACCTAAGAGACGGGAATGTTAAGGCTGCAATAGCAGTATTCGACGACAGCCTTAACGTAATACAGTTCCCAAAACTCACGACAAATAACATCGTTGTCGTGGGAATCGAGACGACTGCCTGGAGGATCACGTTGGTATCACTTTACTTCGAGCCAGACCAACCAATCGAGCCACACTTGGAAAGACTCAAACTGATCGAGCAAGAGATAGGGTCCAGAATGTGGATCATTGGAGGAGACGTTAACGCCAAGAGTACCTGGTGGGGAAGCCTGACCATAGACCATAGAGGCGAGGAAGTGTCCGGAGCTCTCGACGAGATGGGGTTGAACATACTCAACAGAGGGGAAATTCCGACCTTCGACACGATCAGAGGAGGGAAACGCTACTGTAGCTACGTCGACATCACAGCCTGTTCGACAGACATACTGGACCTGGTAGACGACTGGAAGGTGGACGAGGGTCTGACGAGCTCGGACCACAACGGTATAGCGTTCCAAATCAAGCTGCAGAGATCCAAGGGCATCAGAATCAGCAGGACCACTCGACGCTTTAACACTAAAAAGGCAAATTGGTCTGAGTTTCGTCAGAAACTCAGCCAATTACTAGCAGGAAACGAAATCGTTAAAGCAGAAATCGACGAAATACGCTCGGCTGACCAACTAGAGACTGCAATCTGTGGATACACAGACGCAATAAAGGATGCATGCCTGTCATCAATGCCCTTGAAGAAGACTAGCGACGAACTTACCTTGCCGTGGTGGTCCGAGGAACTCGGGGCGCTGAAAAAGGCAGTCGCTACCAGGAAACGAAGAATCAGATGCGCTGCACCGTCCCGAAGATCGAAGGTCGTAGAAGAATACCTGAAACTAAAGAATGAGTATGAACTGGAGGCACAAAGGGCCCAGGTCGAGAGTTGGAAGAACTTCTGCGCAAAGCAGGACAGGGAAGGAGTTTGGGAGGGAATCTACCGGGTAATAGGAAGGACTAGGGGAAGGGAAGAGGACCTGCCACTGTTCAAAGACGGAGAAGTACTGGACGCAAAAGGCTCAGTCCAACTGCTGGCCGACACTTTCTACCCTGAGGACATCACGGAAACGGACACTATGCACCACCGCCAAATAAGAAACAAGGCGAATACCGTGAATGCTGGTGAACAAGGTGATCTTGGTGAACCACCATTCGCGATGACGGAACTTATGGCGGCGTGTAGGTCCTTCAACCCGAAGAAGGCCCCAGGAGCCGACGGCTTCACGGCCGACATATGTTGCCAGGCCATCGCGTGCGACCCCGAGGTGGCTCTGGCCCTTCTGAATAGCTGTTTAAAGCATCACCATTTCCCTAAGATCTGGAAGGTGGCAACCGTCGTAATCTTGAAGAAACCTGGGAAAGAGGATTACACAACCCCGAAAGCATATCGGCCAATTGGTCTTCTGCCGATACTAGGGAAAATTCTGGAGAAGATGTTGGTGGCCCGCCTCAAGTTTCATCTGATTCCAGGGATGAGTACTCGTCAGTACGGATTCATGCCACAAAGGAGCACCGAGGACTCCCTCTATACGCTAATGCAGCATATAAACAGAAAGATAAAAAGTAAGAAAATTGTCACACTAGTCTCATTGGATATAGAGGGAGCCTTCGATAGCGCCTGGTGGCCAGCCATAAGAGTCCGACTGGCTGAGGAAAAGTGTCCACTCGGTCTGAGGAGGGTCATCGACAGTTACCTCGAAGATAGAAGGGTCAGAGTTAGGTATGCCGGGGAAGAATGCGATAAGGCCACGGAGAAGGGCTGTGTACAAGGCTCCATTGGAGGACCGTTGCTGTGGAACCTATTGCTGGACCCGCTCCTGAAGAGCCTGGAGGCCAGACAGGACTACTGTCAGGCATTTGCAGATGACGTAGTGTTGGTCTTCGACGGTGACACATCATTGGAGATCGAAGGACGAGCGAATGCCGCTCTCGAACATGTTCGAGCGTGGGGAGTCGAAAACAAACTAAAGTTTGCACCTCATAAAACAAATGCGATGGTCATTACCAATAAACTAAAATACGACACCCCGCGCTTGAGCATGGGCGGGATCGACATCGCAATGTCCGACGAGGTTAAGATTTTGGGTGTCACCATCGACAAAAAGTTGACATTCAACAAGCACGTCGCAAATGTCTGCAGGAAAGCAATAGGTATCCACAAGCAGCTATCCAGGGCAGCAAAAACTAGCTGGGGCCTTCACCCCGAAGTAATCAGGACGATTTATATGGCCACAGTGGAGCCGGTCATTTTGTACGCCGCCAGCGTGTGGGCACCGGCGGCCGGGAAGTTGGGTGTCATCAAGCAGCTGGGAGCCGTGCAAAGAGGGATCGCTCAGAAGCTGTGTAAGGCGTACCGCACGGTTTCTCTAAACTCTGCGCTAGTGCTGGCTGGGATACTCCCTCTCGACCTTCGTGTTCGAGAGGCGGCATCACTGTATGAAGCCAGGAGGGGCGTGCCTCAGCCAGCACTTGGCGACAGGGAGGTCGAGCAACCCGTGTCGGCAATGGATGCCCCACACCCTGCGGAGCGCGCCGAGCTGAAGATCGTCAGCCTGGTAAATCAAGAGCAACTTGAGACTCACAACGGGATAAATGTCCGCATCTTTACAGACGGAAGCAAGATTGGGGGTCGGGTGGGGGCGGCACTATCCATG
>HG991999.1:5198064-5380564 GCA_905220435.1 Amphipyra tragopoginis
GAATTAAACGCAGTGAAAACGCAGCAAGAAATCGCTACAATATGCCGTAGACGTGCTACGCGGCTACGCGCCTACGACCACTCGCTGGGGTGACCACAACAGGACTGCCGGCGGCCGATGACCGCTGAGCGAGCGACGATTACCTTACCATTAAGTTTTCATTAATGTTCCAAATCCTTTGTCGTGACTGAAGTGTGGGCTTCAACTTTGTGGAATATTACTCTGACCTACTCTAAGTTCGAATTAAAGGATTTCTAGAAAATCATTCATAATGTATATGACTTCAATGTAAAATGATGCATAGTAAATGATAATATTATTGAATTACCTAAGTATTAGCAACATGTTTTTGCGAGATTCTCAAAATTAGTAATTTTATTTTAGATGTTGTATAAATTCGTTGCTTTGGATGAATAGTAACACAATTCAAAAAAGCAAATTTTACAGGAGAGCCACTTAAAAAAAAAACCGGCCAAGTGCGAGTCGATTTCGCGCACGAAGGGTTCCGTACCATTATATATCATATAAAAATCACGTTTGTTGTATGCCCCCTTAAAGGACAATGGGACAAAACGTCCCCAGTAGTGTAGCACTTTTTTACCTATTGTATATGAAAGACCTTATTAATCTCTTAATTTTATTCTATGACAGCTCATCTGTCAAATGTTTAGTTTAAAAGTTATTTAATATGAAAGTAACATAAAAACTGCCTTAAAAAATGCTTATATTATTACTTCAATATGAATATTATTGTTTTAGTTAGTGATAAGGGGTTATTTGAAGAGCTCCAAAGCTAGTGTAACAATAGTTCAATGTGGGAAAGAGAGAACGCGAGGCGCACGCGTCCGGAGGCGAGACGCGGCGCGGCCCGAGGCAGAGCGGTTCGGTAGTTACCTAGTTACCATTTTCAAACGTATTATCACGCAGATAGGGTTGACATTACCTACGTATTGTACCCACTTTTCCACAAAAAACAGCTAATTCCACCCGGCTCCATCTTTCCGTGGTGTAACCTTACCGATAACGGACCATCTCGACCTTCTTGGTATCACGTTGACATCGATCCTCCACTTTGGTCCATTCATTGAGGTAAAGGCTCAGTTGGCTGCTAAAAAGTTGGGGATCCTTGCAAAGGTGAGACGGTACTTCACGCCTGAACAGCTGCTTAACTTGTATAAGCGCAAGTTCGGTCAGGCATGGAGTACTGCTCTCACCTCTGGGACGGATCTGCCAAATACCACCTCGATGTACTTGAGTCGGTCGACAAACGGGCCAAGAGGCTTATCGAAAACGATGCACTGATCAACTCAAAGCTCCAGAGCCTTGAAAATCGACGCCGAGTTGCCAACCCTGTCGGTTTTTTATCGGTTACACTTCAGGGATTGTGCGATGGAACTGCACAATTTCATTCCGCCTGGCCCTTTCCATCATCGGACTACAAGATGTACGGCAATGCGCCATCGGTACATGGTGGACATCCCACCCATACGTACAAAGTGTTTTGCGAACAATTGTTCGCACAGCTAATGAGTGGGATTCCCTGCCAGAGTCTTTGTTTCCTGATAGCTACAACCTTGGGGTCTTTAAGTCAAGAGTGAATAGGTTAATTCTAGGCAAGCGTGCTTCACCGTCGACCACTTCATCGCTTACCATCAGGCGAGATAGTGGTAAAAGCGAGAAGACAGACAAAAAAAAAACGTACCTCGGTGTCGGGAGGCACTTAGCGAATATCGTTGGGCCAGCCGGGGATGAAGTAATAATTATCGAAAGTAAAAATGCAGGAGAGAAAATAAACTGATTTTTATTTATAACCTTCTCCAGAAAAATAAAGAATCATAATTATAATACTCATTTCGGTTTTATTTTGATTCATTGACTTTATAAACAGTTCATTTTGAATATAATGACTCATTCTTTAAGTCAGTACAGCATTTATTTTTCAGCCAATAATTGATTTAAAATGAGGAAATAATAAAAATCATTTTTTTTATTTCAAGCTGATTTAATTCATTCCCTCACTCATTGTCGACTATTCATTCTTCCGTTCATTCAGTCAAACTCACTCTATAGTGCTACAAGGGTGGGGACGGAGTCCATACATTTTGTCCCATTGTCCTTTTATTTTATTCTGTTTTTTTAGTATTTGTTGTTATAGCGGCAACAGAAATACATCATCTGTGAAAATTTCAACTATCTAACTATCACGGTTCAAGAGATACAGCCTGGTCACAGACGAACGGACAGTGGAGTCTTAGTAATAGGTAGGTATTTTTAGGGTTTTTACCCTTTGGGTGCGGAACGCTAAAAAGCAAATTTTACAGGAGAGCCATTTAAAAATGAAAGAAAATATACGTGTTTACAAGTTTTTATTAAGTAAAGATAAATGATCCTTCTGAACTTTATATTTTATGTGAATTTAACTTTATTTAATAAGAAGTTGTTATATAAATTTTGTTTAACACGTACAATAGTTTAATGTCTTTTTTTATTTCTTTATGTAATTTTTTGAGGCCTACGAGTATCTGAAGGAAATTGGTTACCGCCGCCTTTAAAAGGTTAGTCGAAAAGAGTACTAATTCGAAAGCGTGTTAAAAGTAGCCATTATAATGAATAACTTTTGTTCTACAACTTTCCCCAAAAGTGGAGATAAGGGTGAATTTGCCATGTTAAGTTTCAAATTAACGCTTCGATGCTCTTCGACTCTGCGCTAGTATGAATTGACCCTAAGAGCGGTTACGCACTGCATCCGATATGAATCCGAGAAAATACGGTCCGAAGTAGCCATAGAACTATTTGGATGGTAGTTTACGCACTAGATCCGACTTCCGCCATCCGATTTCTCTCCGTGATCTGTGAGTTTCCAATTCGGAAGAAATATTGACGGACCGAAGTAGCCGTAGTACGGTACGTTCACACGGCGTCGTGTGTTTCTCTACCGGATCCGTTTTTTGCAGGATTCGGTTTAGTGGCAACAGTATTTCAATACATGAGTTCACACATGCATTCAGTTTCAAGACACGGCAAAAAACCCGAATCTTGCTGAAGTTGACATCCGATTTGGCGACTACAAACCGATCCGGCCGTACTGCAAAATGTAGGATCCGGTGCAGTGGCATAGCGCATTCAAAACATGCGTTCATACGATACAAGCAGGGGTAGATTCGGTTATTTGCCGGATCTTGAAACCGAATACATGTCGGTTCGCACAAGCGGGGGAGTGGGTGGGGAGGGACATGGGACGTGTGTTCACACGGGATCCCAATTCGGGACCGTCGTATACGACAACGCAAGATGTGCCGTGTGAACACAACATTCGGTTTTTCCAGATCCGATGAAAATAAGATTCGGCAAAACGTGACTCCGTGTGAACGTAGCGGTACTGTTTGTATGAACGCTTTCGCATTACCTCGGATTCAAATCGGACGCCAAATGGATATGCCAAAGAGATTGGATAAGTGCGTAAGCGATATCCGAATTCGGTCCGAGTTTTTTAGACTCTAGATTCGTATTTTCACGTATTCGGATCGGATGCAGTGCGCAAAGCAATATCCGAATTCGGTCCGAGTTTTTTATATTCTTATTTTCACGGATCCGGATCGGATGCAGTGCGTATTCGCTGTAAGGGAGCACCTGCACTTATTTTTTTACTATTTCGTGGTTGTTACAATTAATAAAATTCAAACAAGCACACTACATCAAAAACTTTATTAACACGACAATCGAAACAGTTATAAATACATCTAAAATATACCTAAACAATTACAAACAAAAAGTTAAAACTAACACAAAGGACGGATATACACAACTCGCTCTACTGGTACCACTCTCATCTGAACTGGAAAGCAGTTGACTTTCATACTGTTTTAAGAATGGCATGTATTTTAACACCATATTGTACATTGGACCTCGTTCTAATGATTTGTTTCTTTCTAATTCTGCGTTGTACAAGGCGTCGGAATATGCCCTGTCAATTTTGGCGGCTTCCTTCCCGGAGACATCTCTCTCGTCTCTTTGAACCTGTGAAATCACACTTAGCATTAACGAGTAAAGTCGTAATTCATACCAGAGTTGGAAAACGGACTATCTGTCTAAATAAGATAACATCACTGCTGTATTCCCCGAAATGTTGGGCAGGCGTGTAAAGTACACCCTCATTTCGCCGTAATATTTAAGTCCCATGTAATAACGCGGCGTCTTACGTAGGCGGTTCAAAGCTAACGCGAATTGCGAAGCGATCCGATGCGGTGCGAAGCGGCGGCTTTCTCTTACAAGCTCGCGAACCGCCCGCCGCGCGCCGCCGCCGTTCAGTAGCACTGTACGGCACCGCATCCAGTTCGCGCGAACATATCAAGCCAGCTGATCGCGTTCGCTCCGCTTCGCGCCGCGCCGCAACGCACTCCACGTGCGTTTGGTCACGTAGGCCACTTCAATAGGTATCGACTGTTTGTTTTCGCGTCGCTTCTAGATCGGTCACGTAGGACGCCGCATAAGGGCAAGCCTATTACCGTCAACCGGGCACAAATCCAGACTCCGGGCTGCTACTAAGAAATTCCACGCGGAAAAACTCAGTAACGCTGCCTGACCAGGAGATCAAACCCAGGACCTGATGCTGAACCAACTGTTGCTGATAGACCAATGAGACAAACCTAAATAGTCTAGTCGAAATAACCGTCTATCTAACTAAATAACAGGTTTCCACTCGGTCTTGCGCGGGATTATAAAGAGCTCAAATATATTTGAGATCTTTGTAAGTAAGGCTGTTGGTCACCAACATTAATTCTCTGGTTAAACAACAGTTTACCTAAAATTCTAGGACATTTTTTGAGTAAACGGTTGTTTAAAACCAGCCTAAATATTACAACCAGCTGTGAATTAGCAGAAGGGTAGTTCTTCAAAAAGTATTCTCCGCGTAACTTTCGTGGCGAAATTTTTTTTTAGAGGAATTGTTTTGTAAATGGCATACATTTATGACGCTGCAAAAATAATAAGTACAATTTTTATTACATGTAAATCGGTGCATAAACGACAGAGATATTATATTTTGAAATGTCGGTGCCCACGAAAGTTACGAAAGATGCCGAGAAAGTTACAGACGTATTTTCTACAAGCAAAATATGGTTTAAAGTCTCTATTTTTTCTCAAATTTGAGAAAATATACAAATAGAAACACACTTAATACGAGTGGTTACAAGAAATAAACTGAAACACATACATGAATAAATACTTATACAAATACATAACCTTTCTTTTGAGCTTCGCGACAATCGAGTAAATGCATCATGAAAAATCTAAAGTTATTATTTAACGGAGATACATAGGTTTCTCCGTTAAATAATAACTTTCGTGGACAAATGACCATGAAAGTTATGCCACGAAAGTTATGAAAATTTCACATTTTTGAGAATTACGATAAAAGTTATTGGTAAATTAACGAACAAAATACTTGGGAATAATTTCGAAGATCTATCTTATTCCTTAATTCAAAATGAGTTAGAAAATTATAAACATTATTCTTCAAAATATGCGCATAAAAGTTTCTTGACAGAGGCTACTTGAAAATATTCGAAGAATAACTTGCCTGTATTTTTTTGTGTAAAAGCGATGAACATGTGTGTCTCCCCCACTGACACTGGGACACTAAGGAGCTACCGTGCAGCTAAAACTTGTAGCGATAAGTTGGCTCTCTTGGCAGATAGGTGAAGTTTTGTTGCGCGCTCGCGAAACTAGCAAAATCGTGTGACCGACACATAATGCCTATTAACTATTGTAACTTAAGAGATACAATTAATGTTTATTGGTAATTATGATGCATAGTTAAACACGATTAATTTGATGTATTACACTATATGCTTATGAATTTAATACAAAAGTTATCAAAGTTTGCCGTGAGCGCCAACAGAGTGTGACGCGCGAAGAACACCGATTTTGCTCCCGTTTTCGACATTCGATATTTTTTTATTTAAACCTTATAAATAATGTTAAATGTTTAATGTTGAAATTATACACATATATAAATAGAGAATAATCTGTATTTAGTCCTAAGACTGAATGTTTAATAGGTTAGGAATTAAGACCGTGTGACCGCGTTTTAAGGGTCCTCGAAGAACTACCCAGAACTGTTTGGACAAGGCTCTAAATTGTAGCAGAATAACTTTCCCCAAAAAGTGTGTTCAAGATTAAATAAATATCCGACAGTTTATCAAGCTATGTATGTTATGAGCACCTTTAATGTCGGACTGGCCATAGAGTCAGGGCCATCCGGGCCCTAACCTGCGCAGGCCCCCCTGGCTTTCTACCAGGTAAGCCTGGGGAGGCCCATGCAGGTCAGCGGGGCCATCCAGGCCCCTTAGACCCAGTCCGTCGTTGAGCACCTTTACCTGTTTCTCTCTGTATGGCTTAGGAGCCATATCATGCTCTATGCGGTCCAAAGCCTCTTGTAGTTCACGAACTGTTTCAGCTGTGGACAATACAAAAGATCAGCAAATATCATCATCATCATCATTCAGCCGAAAGACGTCCATTGCTGGACATAGGCCTCTCCCAAGCATCGCCACATCGACCGGTCCACTGCTTCTCACATTCAGCGGATTCCTGCGACCTTCACTAAATATCAAATTCCATAGAATTTGTAGAAAGTATGACAAGAACAATATAGAGAGAAAAGTAAAAAAAATAATTTCAAAAATGATCCAAAAACTTTGTCCTAATATTCAGCAGTCTTCGATATTCCTTCGTGGAATACTAGCTGGCGCTCGTGGTTTCACTCGCATCCTATTAGAACTACTTCACGTACCCGAATAAAAAGTATTCTATATGTTAATTCGGGGTATGGTCTATCTGTGTGCCAATTTTCATCCAAATCCCTTCAGCCGTTTATACGTGATTGAGTAACAAACATCCATGGGATGATCTCCAAAATCAGCGTATTTCGTTGACCTTTCTGATGCATTTTATATATTGATATTGTTTTCCGTATTTTTATTTCGAAAAGAAGGTGTCTAAATGAGCCTATTTTCATATTGGCCTCGATTATAACCAAGCAGTTTTTTAAATATTTAGGTTTCTAATTTTAGAGACCAGAGCGATAAATTTTTATTTTGGAGATTGAGCCTACATCTTCACAAACTTTTACATTTATAACATTAGTAGGATTATTATTTCTGTTAAGGAAATCTTGTTATGTAAATCCTAAATGTATCACAAAATAATCTCCTTCGTCAAAATAACTTACGGTCGGAAAGATAATCATCAATTAGAGCTAACGATACATTTTCATTATCTTGTTGTGTACTATTTTCACTATCAAGACCACTATCACTTGGACTTGATACATCTGCATTCATACTATCGTTTTCTATTACGGTATTGACGGGTCCACCATACAGCATACTTGAGTTTTGATATAATCTCGTCACAACTTCTCTCGGAATATCTTGATTTGTAATAACTGCAAGACATTAATTTTCATTGTAATAATAATTTATATTGTTTTTCTCGAAATCCACTTTTTATTTAATTTTATACACACCATTTGCTGTACTTGGAACTTCGGTTGTATTCGTAAAATCTCTAGAGGCTGTTAAATTTTCATCCATATTGTCTACGAAGTCATACTCAGCATAAAAATCCTTTTCTTTGTTTGGTATTTCTTCAATAGGTGTGTTATCTGCAAACATACGATCTCATGTAAATAATTGTAGAGTATTCTATTATTCTTGTAAAATTCAACTTACTTTCTGTGCTATCATCAAAATCGGATAAATCTTCCACGTTATAAGTTTTTGGTCTTCCAATCAAACTAACTTTCTTCTTTGTAGTTTTTATTGTAACTTTACTCGTTGTCGTTTCATTATTTGGTGGTAACGTGCTGTTTGGTCCTGGTATCACTTCAGCTTGTATTGCAGGTGTATTGAATTTATTATTATTAGCCCCTGCCATATCGAGTGCTTCTACTACATCTCTTCTTTGCATAGAATTGAAATACATTTGTGTTGTTATTATATTTTCCATCGTTGCAATAGCCACCTTGGTCAAGTAGATCTCGTCTAGACTCCCTATATAGTTTAATGTCTCATTGTTTTCTATTTCTAAAACCGTCTCCAAAAGTAGGTGGTCTTCTAAAGACATCAAAGAGTCGAAATATGATATTTCTTTAGAGTCCCGTTCTGAAATGATTACGTCTATATAATTTTAACTTAAAAAACATATTATCCTTCTCACTGGAATTTACTAGATTTAGGCGCTTTTATTTTGCTTGAAAACATTTGAGGTAACAGAACAACTTCCACATGTACATATTTCATTATAACGAACACTAATATTAAAAGCTTAGGATATTCATCTTATTCTTTTTTCTTTTTACTCATCTCTGTTAACTACGATTTATCAATAATTTACTAACGGTAATCACAAAGCGAAGTCATCTGCTCGTCTCTAACTGAGCGCGGTGGACATGTGGTGGCGGGAGCGGCAGGGGCCCACAGCGGACGCATTGGGGAAGGCCCAAGAGGTGCTATGTTGCATACCAGACGTTCCACGCTCCGGAGACGACCTTGCCAGGATGTCTGACAACGAAAATACGTATGTGACAAAAAGAAGCAGTTTAGTAACAGATATAGCAGTTTAGGAAGTTCAGATGGTAATGGCTCCACGTTTCAACAGAAGTTTCGCCTATGGTGGAAAAGACATAACACTGCCTTTGCTATCGCACAGTCAGGTAAAAAGAAAGAACGAAAATCATTAATTCTGATCTTGCAAATTCAAAATAATAAATCAGAACGAATGGTTCCTATTACTAAGAGCGACAATGGAATACCAGAACGCTTTATGGTACAAAACAGTATTAATCCGTAGAGGACTGCTGGACATAGGCCTTCCTTGGTGATTAAATTAACCCAAAGACATGCTGGTGTTACACTACTCCCGAGGATATCTTTGGAATTCTTGTTGTTCTCCATAGCCTATTCTAGCATACCTACTATATACACACATCAAAAGTGTCTAGGGATCAACATATATTTTTGCAATAACTTTTCTCCTGATTGATATTACTTAATTAAAATTTTCTTTAAGGATTCATCAAATAAAGTGTTTTCGTTTGTCACAGTAACGATAAACCAAGTCACCTTTGCATTAATAAAGAAATTTGCCATTTTCCTAATAAAGGGATTTTTGACATTTGAACCACTAACACAAAAGTTCGAAAAAAAGACTGAAATAACAGTTTTCTTTAAAATTTTATTGGGTAACTTAAACAATTAATAATCCGTGTTTCTACCGCGAACACTAACAACACAAGAACATCGGTTTGGCATACTCAAAATGAGTTCATCCAAATCACGCTGTGGAATGGCCGCCCATGTTCGTTGCAACAACAAAAAAAGGTCTTCTTGCGACTGGATACCCTCCATATTCGGCAGAGCTCTTCTCTGTAGCATATCCCATGCATGCTCAATCGGGTTCAAGTCTGGCGACTGAGCAGGCCAGGGCAGGACATTGATGTTAGCTGCGGCGAGAGTCTGTCTTACAACTCTTGCGGTGTGCGGTCGTGCATTATCATGCATTAACTGAAATAAGGGACCGATTTGCGCTTGTAGAGGAACGATGACGTCTGATACAATCGTCTCAGCATAAATTTGAGCGTTGAGGTTGCCTCTGATCCAAATCAACTCAGTTCTTCCGCCGATCCAAATACCCGCCCATACCATGATGGTTCCACCACTATAAGGATGGACTTCCTGGCAGGATTTTAATCGCTGTTGGCGTCCAGGGGTTCTCCAGTGTCGTATACGTCTTGTATCCGGTCTCATACCAAAACGAGACTCATCAGAAAAGCACACGAAACGCCATTGTTCTTCTGCCCAATTTCTGTGTCCAAGAGCCCATTGATATCGAATCCTACGATTGTGCATTGCTATAGGTGGTACCCGTAGCGGTCTTCGGGAATGAAGGTTCACTTCATGCAAGCGGTTTCTGACTGTTTGGTCGCTAATTAAGTTCCCTGAAGAGTGATGAAGCCTCACGGCTAACATCATGGCGGTTATTGTTGGAGCTCTTCGAGTTAAGATTTGAATGTATCGGTCTTGTCTCCGTGTGGTGCAGCGATACCGTCCTCCATGGCGCTCAGCCACGGTACCAGTGCTTCGGTAACGTGTCCAAAGTCGACTGATAACACTCTGACTTGTATTCAGAGCTAAAGCCACAGTACGTTGCCGGGAACCAGCTTCTATCATTCCCACGGCTCTGAGCATTTCTTCCCTGCTTAAATGACGTCGCCGCTCCATAATAACGTTGGTTTTAATCAGTAGTAGGGAAACAGTAGCACTAATAATGTCTTCAATGCGTTGTATGTTTTTATAGGGAAAATATTGACAGCTGATTTTCATCTTTTACTCGAATTTGATTCACAGTTCCTGATTCAAATTATGAAATGCACCAAAAAGGATCCATATAAATTTATAAAATCATAAATTTATTACAAAGCCACATCTCAATCTCAAGAAATCCGCATAAAAATGCTTGATCCCTAGACACTTTTGATGTGTGTAGCTTCCCGTCTAACCAGATGTAGCTAAATTTTACACGGAGCGACTGCCATCAGACCTCCGCAACCCTGTTTATTAGAAATGCCGATATCCTAAGCCTTAGGACCTAAGGTGAGACCGAAATTGTTAGTGCTAAAATTTAAACTGGTAGGCAGGACTTACCATAAACCTACTACGACCACAGCCAACCATATAACTTCGCGCCCATATAATTTGGGCAAAGTCAGCGTAGGAACTGCCGGTTGGACTCGGACTGCAATAAAGGAATGTTGGGTTCGTCATACACATTAGAGCAGCTCAGCGTCGGACTGGCCATATAGTCGAGGTGGTATTTGCCAGCCGGTAGGCAGGATAGTGGGCCCGCGTAGGCTAGGTCCCAGCTCCTGCGACCTAAATGTAAACTAGATCAGATAGTTCGTTCATACAATTAAAGAGAAATTTATGGTTGAACCTGAGGAGGCCATCGCTGTTCACTGACGCTAGTTTTGAAAATTTCTGAACGGCAATAACTTTTGATCGAATCAACTTATTTAGACGTGTATCATTATAGCACATTTGAAAATGTTTCAGAGATATAAAAAACCGATATCCCATCTACTATTATCCAGTCTCGGGCCCCGGGCTTGTGGGGAGCCACCCGGGCTCTTCCGGCCCAGTCCGACCCTGGAGCAGCTCGATGTTCTATTGGCATGGCTGCTGTAGTTTGTACGCATTTGGAAAAATGTTAGGCTGTGCTCTATAACAAACGCCTTAGTCCGCGTACGGCGCGACGCTGTACGCGGCCGACAGACGCTTATTATGGGAATGCACTATAGTGGTCTCTCTCACAAGCCTAACGCGGCGTCAGGCGTCAGGCATCTCTGAATTTCGCCGTCCGTTTGTTGTCGTCGCGTCTTCACGTCTAAACTGCTGAAACTTTTTCTCACCTCCTAGTTTTTTCCCAGCTATGTTGGCACCAACTTCTAGTCTAACCAGATGCGGCTGAATACTAGTATTTTACACAGAGGCGACTGCTTTCAGACCCGTAACCCAGTTACAGGGCAATGCTGCCATCCTAAGGTTAGGCCAGTACGCAGACTTTCAGTCTTTTGACTACTCGTAACGGCTGTCATAGTTATTAATTAGGCAGAGAGGTAGAAGCTTTCATCCTGATGAATTACGACTTTGCACGGGGGACGGTATCAAATCTATCCTTTCATAATAATGATGGTGAGGATCATGATGTCGACGGATACTCACGGCATATAAAAGGTGACGTTGCCTTTATACATCATGTTTTGCATGTACCAGATGTCGACCATGGTTTCGACGCGGAGCCCCGGCGCCTCTCCCACGACGGACGCAACGCATTGACCAACTGATAGAGAATCTGTTGGCGAATTTTCTATGTATGTTATGTAGTACAAGAGGTTCTCTGGTTTCTTGTCTATCACAGAATACAGCTTGAAGATAAGATACTCGAATTCAGATGTAAGGAAGGCTTTGCGTCGACTTTTTCTTGGAGGGCTAATTTGGATTCCAGCGCTGAATTAGCATTGGACCAATACTATTCAATAAACCGTATTGTACGCTGTAAACCAGACGCTGGACTGGATTCAAATGTGTTGACACTGGTCTAATACCAATCCAGCGACGTTGGACCAGTTACTGGATCGATGCAAATCCGAATTGAATGCATTTAATTCAACATCTTGCTTAATAAAATTCTCATTCTCGCTGTAATACGTTCTTATAAATACTAGGAAGCGGTGAAGAGCGGACGTTTTTGGGGGCTGTCCTTTGGAACATCGACGTTCAAACAGAACTAAGTAATTCTATACTATTTATAAATGAGGTTTCAAGTTCGAAGTTTACCTAATTGTGCAAAAAGCCTAAAACACAAACACGAACAACTTACAAAGATCTCTACAGGCGTCATGTTCTTCAGGTGTTCGCGGCGGTCGACACTGGTCCGCCCAGCGTTGGGCCTCGCGAGCCAACTCCTCTACCCAACGCTGTAAGAAAATGTATCAGTTTTGTGATTTATCACATCATTGATGTCGTAATAGCAAACAGCTGCGCACGTCAGGAACGCGGTTTTAAGTACACGCATAATATCAAGTATTAGCTTTCATTTAGGATTTAAATTCTGGAGAGAGACAAATTAATTTCCCCTGGGACGTGCCTTACAAGCGCTGTACAAGACCTCCTTTCGGAGTCAAAACTTTTTCCCCAGAGCTGCTATTGGGCTGAAGATGTCCACCGGGGAGATTTTAGTGCGGTAAAATCCATAGACTTCCCCCCCCCCCATCCCCGCCAGAAGCAGCCCTTACATTTTTTTAAAGATACCCTTGTAATATTCCCCAAAAGAAAATTACCTTCTCTTCTAAAACGTTCTAGTACCTACACGTAGTTTTGTAGTAGTGAAACAGTGACTGCTGGACTGATCGGGCTCGGATGGCCAACAAATAGCCATAACGACTAAATAACCCAATCTCAGACCTAGATTAAAGGTCTGCAGCTACCTAGCTTCACTGTCACAAACCCCCTTGCTCAGCATGGTAACTACGAACTGCTATCTTTTTAGAAGATTGCTAAGTCAAACAGTAGGCTAATTCAGGTAGCAGGTAGCGTGCAGATTTCTTTGATAGTTGTTTTAGTTTCCGAAAACTGCCAAAATGTTTGGTTGTTCAAACAATTTGACAGTACTTCTACTTCAAAATACCTGAATAGCCCACAGTTCTCTTGCACTTGGTCGTGTTGAGTATGTTCAAGATTCGCTATTCTTTACCTACCAATTTCAGCATGTTCCCAGCGCTGGGCAATTCTCTCAAGCTGCCAGAAGCCGCTTCGTTCCGCCGCCGGTTCAACCGCGCTATCACTCTGGCCTTCTCTTCGAGCGTGAGACGTGCATCTATGTAGCCCATACAGCGTGAGCTAGGACCTTCCTAATAATATTATTATGGAGATATTAGTTGGATCTATTAATTTAATATGCCATATTTTGAATGTTAGCTAGCACTCTGACAGACCCTTGGCACGTTTCCAGCTGGAAAACGCACAAAGCACGATTGTGCTAAAAATGCGCGTGCGCCGGGCGCAAGCACAATGTGTTTGCATATTTTCTATACGAATACGCACACATCACGTGCGTAACGGCGCATCGTGGCCTTGGTAAGCGAATGTTAATCAACAATCAAAGTGTTTACATAAGTCATCAACACATTACAGTCCCACAACTTGGCACGGGTGTCTTCTTATAATGAGAAGAGTTTCATGCCTTAATCCACCACTCTAGCCTGGTGCGGGTTGGTGGAGTAAACACACCATCCAACACTTTTTGGAGCTTTTAGGAACTTTTTGGTTTTTCTTTCACCGTTATCGCAGTGATAATCAAATTCTAATCCAAACATGAATTAGAAAAGTCAAATTGTTGATCGAAATCTAAATCAGAACATCTAGCATGACAGGCAAGCGTTTAACCGTTAAGACTATTACTGCTTTTTGTCAGAAATTTATTCCTTCCAGAAATTCCTTTTACTTAAAAACCAGGGCAGTTTCTAATTGAGATTGAATTAGAAACTGTCGTGCATGAGATTGATGACCTATCCCCCTATCTTATTCATTGTTTTCCTGTTCATCCAAAGGTAGTCTGGTAGATATCGCTATCAGCGATAAGACCGCCATTGTATCCTTCACTAAATGATATTGTATAAGAGCTGTGTTACAATTTTGGTGTACAATAAAGTATAGATATTCTATTCTATTTCTATTGAACTATTTGTTATGTTGTCAGTGTACCTACAAGTAGGTAGATAGGTACTGCCCATCACGTCTGATGTGGTTCGTCTCCACTGTAAAACTTAGAAGCATCGATGATGTAACCCTCTACATGAAACGATGACGGTTTCGTGGAGCAGTTCGTTGTGACAGTCCCTTTTAACAGAACTTTCAGAAGTATTATTTCTGTCGACGTTTTAATTGTTAGACCTGAAGCACCTTAGGTGCTTGCACCTAACCAAATGGGGTGCATGAAAAGAGCCTCCACGAGTGACGATACTTCAGTACGTCCGGCGCACTCTGGGCAGTTAGCCTCGCTACCATCCTTGCTGACTGGCTAATCTTTTCACCACGACATGAGCTATTCTTGTATAGCTCGTACCGACACGATAGAAGAAGAACCTAACCAAATAGACGAAAGGGGTAACAGCACCGATCGAGCGGTCAGCGAAAGTGGTAGGGATAGTTGCGCAAGAGCGAGAGACGGCGTCGAGATAATCGGCGTGAGCGCACGATCGCGCATGCTTCTCCCCGCCAAACAGACCCCTGACTTCTGCGCATTGAAGGTCAACGCTTAAAAGCCTTGCCAATACCCAGCCGAGGATGTACATAACTTTGGTACATAACTAGAAAGTACTTACAGGGAACTGACAGAAAGTATGCGCATTTGTGTTCGCACACATCCTAGAGCCACAATAGTTGACCGAGCTGCCTGCAGCTACCGCGAGTACACTGGCCAACACAGCCGCTATGCATTGCATCTTAGCACTAATAAAAACCAAGTGGTTTTAAACGTATAATTTTGGACATTTTTATATTGTGCCTGTCGCTTGTACAATTTTGACAACTTATGATGGAATGGATTTTGTAATTTATGGCTGATAGCTAGAAGAATGTATCAAGGAGGATATATCGAAAAGTATGAATAATAATAGTTCGTAAAGAAGAATGTATTGGGAACATTATGGCCAATCGAGGCATGAAATGGCTCCACCACTATCTTCACATGCTAATTGTTCTCGACTCAACTCCCAGAGTTGAGTACATTATACTCTTAAATAAAGGATTCCTATAAGAAAAAACGCCACTAACAGATCGGCTGAGCAGGCTCGCAAAGCCGCGCGAGGGACCCGCTCTGTCGGTCCGTAGGTACCTACGTGACTTGGGTACTCGTAGTCACGTTGGGTGGTTCCCATTTGTTCTGGAACATGACGTCATCGGAAAAAATGAGGCAATTTTTTCTAAGCAATTTTTTCTCGTTTCGTTCCATAGAACATATTATAACAAATTTTATATCTAGCAACTTAGATGTCTCTCACGAATTGTCAGGGGGCTTACCATGACCTCTTATAAAAACGCTCAAATGCCAGCCAGTCAACTTCCGTTCAAAAGCTGGCCTGCATCTGAATCGCTTAAAATCGTACCATGTCAGTAGACACTAAAGGTGAATGACTATTCAACCAAATTGAACGGATAAGCTTGTACATGGTACGAAAAGTCTATACAAAAAAAAAGGTGAACGGATTTCGTAAACGTCAACGTAGCAGGCCTGCCGCAGGCCTGCTCTAACGATGTCATAGTACAAAAAAGCAGGGCAGTTCAACTTCCAGGCAACTTCTGCCCTGCTTTAAGAGGTCATGGTAAGCCCCCAGGTCTTTGTGTCAAACATCGCAGAATAATTTGGGAAAAATTAGATTCCCGTTTTGTACCATGACGTCACTGAAAAGTGAAGTCGGATGAAATGCTAATATGCAGTTCTATGGAACAAATTAGTAAAAAATAGACTCGTTCGTTCCGTTGACGTCATGTTCCATGGAACAAATGGGAACCACCCGTCATGTTGTGTAGCTCGCTAGGTAAGGGCGTGGCGATTTGCTAGCGAGTTCAAAGCGAGGCGAGAACGCACCAGGTTCGCCACGTATTCGCGTGCAGCGCGTGCACAGCGAGCGCGCAGCGAACACGCCGCGAATAGCACCGTGGACGCCATGTTGTACACTCTTGTACGACAGACAGCCCGTCCTGTCCCACTTCAATCGTATCAAAGACTTGTTACTCGCGTGTTCGCTGCGCACTCGCTGCGTAATTGCGGCGAACCCGCTGCGTTCTCGCCTCGCTTTGAAATCGCTTGCAAATCGTGACTGTGATAAGGCCCTAAAATGAAAACAGATGACTGCCGCGCGAACTTGATAGGAAGGTTTGGGACTTTCTGTATTCTGAGGGTTTGGGCACGGTTATTAAGACAGTTGTCCCACCGCCCGGCTAGGAAACGACTAACTATCGTCTATTTTCTCGCTGAAGAAACGTAAAATAGATATACATTCCGTGTAAACTAGTTAAAAAAATAGTTAATCGCTGACTGTTCATACTGGAGCGAGGGCTCGCTCTACTAGTTTGTCGCTGAGCGACAAGAGCTATCAAAGATAATACGCGCTCAGCGGTACTTGCTCAGCGATGCTCGCTTGGCGGTCAGAACTCATGCCGAGAGACCAACCAGCGGTCATTTGCGAGTGGTGCGAGTAATCGCCCGTCGCACTCGCACACTCGCTTATAGCCCAGCGCCAAAACTATCGGAACTACACACTCGCTTCTCGCTGCTCGCCAACTCGTTTTAGCTTCTAGCTCTACTCCCTGCTCGCTCATCGACAAATGCCTAATTAGCAATGTGTATGTTCAACCCACAGACGCCGAACCACAAATCATTACTAATGCATCATGCATTAGACACTTGTCCCACCGCACACACGACACAGCATGAGCTCTGAATGCAAAGCGAGCATCGCTGCATCGCTGAGCAAGTATCGCTGAGCGAGTATTATCTTTGATAGCTCTTGTGGCTCAGCGACAAACTAGTGGAGCGTGTCCTCGCCGGCAGTGTGAACAGTCAGCGATTAACTGTTAATATATGCATCTCTTTTGTTTACACGGAATGTTTATCTATTGTACTTTTCTTGAGCGAGAAAATAGCCGATAGTTAGTCGTTTCCTCGCCGGCGGTGGGACAACTGCCTTAGTAATGAATTGTGGTTATATCCGTATACATAGAAACAACTGTAAACTTTAAAATCATCCTTTAATAAAAATACATTTAAACAAAACAAAATATACATACTTAAGTACTACCTCAATAACGATTTCGGCCGCTAGGCAGCATCACGGTATTCCAGCTTGAAGGGTATGCCGGTGAAATTACAGGCTCATGAGACTTTCCGACTTTGTCTCTAAGGGCGTATACATAAAGGAAGCGGTTAAGCGGCGCCGACCTGCTAGCGCTTGTCGGTACTGGTGCGTGCAGGTTACCGCTACATAAAGGAAGCGGGTAGAATGGCATTTTTTAACAAAAATACGCCTTATCGGCTTCCAGCGCTGATCGGAGCAGGTCGGAACTTGTCGGCGCAGTACGGAGCTTGTCGGCGCAGTTCGGAGCTTGTCAGCGCAGTTCGGAGCTTGTCGGCGCAGTTCGGAGCTTGTCGGCGCAGTTCGGAGTTTGACGGCGCTGGTTCGCCACACAGTATAGAGACTACCTGCGCCGATTAACTGCGCGGACCAGCACCGACAAGCGCTGACAGATCGTCGTCGGGAACCCGCGCCAGTAGTGTATACGCACTAAGGTTGGCAACGCATCAGCAATCCTCTTGGTGCTGTAGGTGTATACAGGGTGACTGGTAATTTGTCAAATATTTAAACACGTGATTATACTCATGATAACAAAAAATTGTCCCATTTTTTTATTTATTAAATTTTACATCTTTTTCTTAATTCGTCCGCACTACGATTTAATTGCGGACCGCGTGTTGTATTAGTGGAAAAATACTGTCCCCTCCCCCCGCAACATTTGCTCCTGTATCGCACAACACAAACAGTCAACCCAATTAGTCACCCCCGAAAGCGCGTCGTATGCGCGTGTTTAGCGGTGAAATTTAAAAAAATGTTTTTTAGGAAAGTTGTTTGTTATTTAAGTTTTTAAACTGACATGGTCACTAACACAATCATTAGAACTTAGAACGGGATATTTACCATGTTTATTATTTGTTGTGAGTTTCCGATATTTCGGCACCGTTACAAGCGCCATGATCACGGATGAACTGAAGTAATTGCGGGGGTATTCAGTTCATCCGTGATCATGGCGCTTGTAAACGGTGCCGAAATATCGGAAACTCACAACAAATAATAAACATGGTAAATATCCCGTTCTAAGTTCTAATGATTGTTTGTTCGCAGCGCCAATTTTCTAACAAAACATGTAAGCAAAGCAGCCAGTCCGCTGCGCCGTGTTATTGTGTTTTTGCTAACAAAACTGTTAGGCCACGCCCCTATTCGGTTAGCAAACAATGTTATCCTGTTTGCAAACACGAAAATACGGCGCAGCGGACCCGGCTATAGTATTTGACACTAATTATTAGTCACCCTGTACAGGCTACGTTAACCACTAACCATTAGATGGGCCGCAGGGTTCGTAGGCTTGTGTGCCAATAAATTACATTTAAAAAAATTACAACCAACATCTAAATCCAAGTATATATGTATTCATAATTCATAATATACAATATAAAACATAATTCAACTTATATCACATTTACAATACATTACATTGTGATGTTACACTTCGTTCGTTGTTTACGTAGCTTAGCTAATGTACTAACATTTGGGAACACGACGAATTAAATAATTTATTGTTGCTATATCATAATTTGATGAAAACATCGATGTTTCTAAATGTTTCAAACTAAACTTTAGAAGCTTATCCAAACACAACTTTGTGTTTCAGTCATTTAATAAATAGCACAATATTTATATAATATTCCCAAATATGTAATATTACAAATTAAATATATAAAAAACGTAAAAAATCGAAAATTTCTTTTCAGTGTCAACCATGTCAACTCAAAATGGCAACCATTTTATTAGACTAGATGGAAATTAATGTGTAAAATACTCTTAGCAAGTGAACTGTACTCTTAATACATAAAGAAATACGTAATTTTACGATCTGCCACCAGTATATATTAAATACTGAAAAAAAATGTATAGCGTAGCGTGCTACGATCGCTTTATACCTAAAACATAGCAAAATATGTTACGAAACAAAATTCGCAACAACATTCGACAAATAGGGTTTGAAACCGAATATCGAGACTACTAAATGGATTCTGGTACCATAAAATGGGGATTTTATGGTACCAGTAAACAATGGAGCTTAGCTTGAATATAGCATAGGAGATTTGACGACATATTTTTTAAACGATCGACAATTTTAAATAGACATAATATAATGTTTTTTATAGCGAATATTGTAATTTTAATTGTATTCTCATATCGTCACCCTCCGCGCTAACTGTCGTATCTAGCAATTGATATTTTTTCTGTAGTTGCGTTAGCTGTCGCTTTATTAATGAAATAATAACTTTTTTATATTGCTCTTAGCTTACTCTTGGCTTGGTTATTAGTTGCCCTAAAGTCCTAAGGTATCTATTTATTTATTTCTATTCATTTGAAGCAAATACGTCACTCTGTGAGAATTTCTCTGAAAAATTATCAATTGCTTGTTACGACAGTTAGCGCGGAGGATAACGATATAACTGAATGTAATGTTTTGTGAGAATAAAGTATCTTAAACCCGAATAACATTAAAATCATAAATCCATAGCACCTGTGGCCATAATAGTTTAATAAGCACGTTCCTAACTGAATTCCAATTAGCCCTGTGGTTTCCAAATAGCCCTATTTTACCTATACGCCTATCATCACAGCTTGGCAAAACGAAGGCTATCAATCACTATTCATGTTTGATCTGCACGCTATAAATAATTTGTGTAGAGGTACGCTTAGAACGTAAAATATGGCCGTACAATTATCTGTACTCTTGTCTATCGTTGTATCGCTTTATGCTTTGTCGTCTTCCTTAGGGAGGTAGTACATGGAATCTATGAAATACTTCGTAATGTCGGACACTAGACTCCTGTCAGATATTTCTTGTGCTACGCCGTATATCGCCATCTGTAACAAGAATATTTACGTGAAGTTAATGTAACAACCCCAGGCACAACGTAACGTCATGGTTTACTTTAACACTACCTAGATTCGTCTTCGTGGTAGTGGAAATATATGATCATTTTCTTGATTAGGAATACTAGTCGATATGCACGCGGCCATGATAACAATAGGAAGTGTAAAAGTCTGAAGTATATTATCATACTATACAGGTTGTAAAAAGACCCATCACATAGCCGAAATCTACGCACTCTGTACATCAAACTAAATTACATTGACCAAAAATAATTGCTGGGAAACGACTTTTATTTTTTGGCATGAAAAAAAAACCTTTTTTTTGTAGCGCGCAAATTATGGTTGTGGCGATGCCGCGCGTTTGCATGCGTGCAGCGGCTACACAGCCGAGCCAAGGTGATATTCACTGCGTTTTTGTAACTTCAAATGCGTAATTTGTTAGGAAAAATTGATATTTTTGATAATGTTTGTATGGAAGAAAGTTTAGTATTATGACTTGGAAATCGTTTTCGGAAAAAACTAAAAAAAAAATGTGTACTTTGACCTTCAATATCTCCAAAACCAATGACTTCCCAGGTATGGCTTGTTCGAAAAAAATGATCCCAATGATGGGTAGAATACGTGGTTTTCGTTATCGTTAAGGGTCTTTTTACACCCGATATGTATAGAGTGTAAATGAATTCATGTAATTCCTTCAAACCGCGTTATCTAATGGTGACACAGATGAGCCCACATTTTTTTATTCAAATTTTTTAAATAAAGTTTAAGAAAATATACTTGGTTTTCTATTTCTGAGTCATTTCAGAGCCCCGAGTTAACTGGCTGCGAAGAGCGAAATCGCATGGCTTTCGCTTTTCCGCCGTGCTTTCACTAATTCATGCGTGGCATCGAAATTTTGGTTCACAATTAAATACCAAACCTGAAATCGCGAAAAAAACTGCTGTTCCCTACATTAATGTTCGCATAACTCGTCAAAATGTTGGGAACAGCAATTTTTTTTTTCGCGATTTCTTGTTTTTTCCCATAGTAAAAGTTGTTCATAATGATCAGTACAATGACCCCTTAAGAGGTTGTACACTTACATGTTACATCTTGTATATTGCTGTCTCATGAGCGGCCGCGTGGTGACTCTTTCTAGAGTATATAATCTAAGGCTGAAAGCCTCACACTTTGACGACACATAACATTTGATGACACACAGTGAAACATAATCATACAACAGCTGACAGTAGCATTACTGATACAAGACCTCACTTATTTTTTTCGAGAGTTCTATGTATCAACATTATCTTGTATCTCTTTGGAGCTCACGGCTCATCTTCCGTGCGGAAGATGTCCGGTCGTTTGGAAGGCATACACGGGGACACAGGTCCAACGCGCAGAGGCCCCTTTGAGAACTTTAATCTAAAATGGGGTGGGTCACCAACCCGGGACTATCCACGGCTGCACTATTGGAGTACAGTCATGGATCGTCCCAGGTGGGTGCAAGACTATTGTAAAATGTGGTGAAAAATATCTGGACTATGGGAAGGAGTTTTAGGTGGACTGGATAACTTCTATTGCCGGAAGAAAACGGCGTCTGCCTTTCAAGCTTAAATTTGAAATATATTGGCAGACGGTGACTCGCCAGCTCACTAGCTGGGCCCCCTGAAAAACATAGGCGAAGGGGGCAACAGACGTGTGAGCGGCTAGAGGTGTAGAGAGGTGTGGCCCCGGTTTCGCCGTCGCGGGTCTAAGAGACCCGGAGTGGGTTTCCCCGCTATTACACCTTTAGACACTTCCACCCCCGAGCATATAGCTCTGGCGGCCCCCCTCTGGCCGGCAAATAAAGGCAAGCCAGAGTTGAGAGTCCTGCGGGCACTCTTGGGGTTCCACTCCAGCCAATAAAGGCAAACTGGAGACGAGGCCCTGACCGACTCTCTGAGGCAATAAGTACCAACATTATTATTATTATGTTCCAACATTGAACCGCAATAGTCTATAATTGTAGATAGATACAGCTAGAAAGTAAGATTACCTTGCCCTCGACGGGTGCTCCGGAGTCCTTGAGGCACGTTTTGGCTGCGTCACGCATGTCCGACAGGAAACGATCTGCCACGCCCGACTGCGTGTG
Organism: Amphipyra tragopoginis; assembly: GCA_905220435.1. Lineage (NCBI taxonomy): Eukaryota > Metazoa > Arthropoda > Insecta > Lepidoptera > Noctuidae > Amphipyra > Amphipyra tragopoginis. The sequence goes on from HG991999.1 coordinate 5,220,483, forward strand.
CGCGTGCGTCACGCAAATGTGGATGCTACGGGGAAACATTGCATTTGTTAACTAATTGGATGAGTTATTCATTTATTTATTTATTTATACTTCTATGCACTATGGTGGTACATAAGGCGAACTTAATGCCATAAGGCATTCTCTACCAGTCAACCTTTGGGTTAAAAAGAAAATCATCGAAATAGGTACAGCAAAAAATAAACAAAAATGAGATGACAATTTCGAACTGAATATAGTACGAATTCATAAGATAAATATAAGTTACATAAAATACATAAATACAAATAATAAAATATATGTATAGACATTATAATAAATATCAAATACAAAACATTATGAAAATCTAAATACAATTATGACGAAGACTAAATTAGATGATTAGGAGTGCAGCGACTTCAAGTAGTATTCCTTAACTTTACGTTTGAACGAGAATTTACTCGGAGATTTTTTAATATCAAGGGGGAGCACGTTCCAAAGTTTGATTGCTGAGACAGCGAAGGAGTTAGAAATGAAACCTGTGCGGTGGGAAGGTATTTGGAGAAGTAAATTTTCAGAAGCACGAAGGTTGAGATTGTGAGAACTGCCCAAAACTTGAAAGTATCTTTTCAGATAATCAGGAGCACATGAATCGTTCATAATGATTCATCATCCAGTGACGTTCGCACTAGCACTCAGAATTTTTATGATATTGTGTACAGCCTATTTGACATGTGTATTCCGAAGAAATGCCGTAATAATAGAACAACCAGAAGGTATCCTACGTGGTTTACTTATGATATCATCCGGGATATCCGAAAAAAAGGTAAATTACATTCCGCTTGGAAACGAAATAAATGTCAAGTAACATATTATTCATTCTCAGATATCAGATCAAACCTGAAAACTCGTATTTCGTCTGCTTATAACTTGTATATTAGATCCATAGAAGATAATATTAAAAAGAATCCCAACAAATTCTGGCAACATATCACTAACCTTCGCTCGAAAGGCGGGTTTGAGCCCAATGTAATGTATAATGGCAAAACGTACAGTGGCGTGGCAGCTGCTGAGTCATTCGCTGAATTCTTTGCAAGCGTTTTTCTTTCTGATATGCCGGAACTAAATTACGAAAAGGCAGTTGATATAAACACTAGCAATAACAACAACTATGTTAATATATCTGAACTATCTGTACGCGATGTTCGGATCGGCATTAACAAGCTAAAACTCAACAGCTCCACTGGCCCTGATAATATTCCACCTTGGTTTCTCAAACAGGGAAAAGTGTCTGTTGCCCAGCCTCTTTGTCACATATTTAACTTGGCGCTAAAAACTGGAGTATACCCTCCCCAATGGAAAATCTCGAGAGTCACCCCTATTCCCAAAACAGCTAACAAATTTGCCGTCGAAGAATATCGCCCTATAGCAATATTATCATCTCCTGCAAAGATTTTTGAAAATGTCTTACATGAAGGCATACAGTGGTGGACATATAATTAGAAACACCAAGTGTGACTTTTATTTTCAGTACAAATTAACTGGTTAATTAATGTTTTACGTATCATAGAGGGCTTATACCTATTTATCTATAATGTATCCACATCGTGAAGTATTACTATGTCAGTTTTGGAAATATCATACAACCGATTATGTAAAAACTGGTATACTTTATCAAATAAAATGAAGCAGCACAACGCACTAAGGTGGACAACTAATTAGAAACAGAAAAAAAAACATTAGCATAAATATGAACAAAGATAACGAAACAATAATTAATGAAGTTAAATGGTACAAACGTTTTATAATAAACAATTAATGTTTGGTTGGGAAGCCTCTGCTGTCGATTACAGCTCTACAACGACGTGGCATTGATTCTATCAATGTTTCATACATTTCCAAGGAATTTTTGTCCAAGCTTCTACAAATGCGTCTTAAAGTTGTTGTAGTATGATACTAGTAGTAGTACGATATTAGTGATATGTTTATTGGACAATGTTTTCTTTACAATGTACCACAAATTTAAATTTGATTCAAATCCAGACTATTTGCAGACCACTCTAACACCGACACTACAATAATCCAAACCAAAGAAACAACGTAAAAGCATTTCTAAGACACTAATTAAAGTTAAGTCTGCAAATAGTCTGGATTTGAATCAAATTTAAATTTGTGGTACATTGTAAAGAAAACATTGTCCAATAAACATATCACTAATATCGTACTACTACTAGTATCATACTACAACAACTTTAAGACGCATTTGTAGAAGCTTGGACAAAAATTCCTTGGAAATGTATGAAACATTGATAGAATCAATGCCACGTCGTTGTAGAGCTGTAATCGACAGCAGAGGCTTCCCAACCAAACATTAATTGTTTATTATAAAACGTTTGTACCATTTAACTTCATTATTTATTGTTTCGTTATCTTTGTTCATATTTATGCTAATGTTTTTTTTCTGTTTCTAATTAGTTGTCCACCTTAGTGCGTTGTGCTGCTTCATTTTATTTGATAAAGTATACCAGTTTTTACATAATCGGTTGTATGATATTTCCAAAACTGACATAGTAATACTTCACGATGTGAATACATTATAGATAAATAGGTATAAGCCCTCTATGATACGTAAAACATTAATTATCAAGTTAATTTGTACTGAAAATAAAAGTCACACTTGGTGTTTCTAATTATGTGTCCACCACTGTATATAAGCAAGTTAAAAAATACCTATGCAACGAGCAGCACGGCTTTAGAACCAAACGATCGGTAAACACTAATCTGCTGGCCCTTGTAGATTTCATGTCCACATGTCTTGACCGAGGTGGTCAGGTAGATGTTTTGTATTTCGACTTTCAGAAGGCGTTCGATAAAGTTAATAATGACATTCTGCTGTCAAAGCTTAGTACAATCGGTGTTGCCCCAAGTCTCTTACGGCTTCTTGCTGATTACTTGCGAGATCGCCAGCAGTTTGTTAGGCTAGGATTGTACGAGTCACAATCATATCACACCCTCTCAGGCGTTAGTCAAGGATCAGTGTTGGGTCCGCTTCTTTTTATATTGATGATCAATGATCTCCCTTCTGTGGTCAGAAATGCAAAATGTCTCTTATACGCTGATGACCTAAAGATTTACTGCGAAATTAAGTCTGAGGCCGATTGTTTGGCGTTGCAATCTGATGTGAATTCAGTGTATCAGTGGAGTTTGGCCAACAAGATGACGTTCAACGCCTCGAAATGTTATGTGATGACTTACAATCGAAAGCGGCACCCTATAAAATTCACCTATAACCTCAATAATAATATTGTTTCTAGAACAGATTCCATGAAGGACTTGGGTGTCGCATTTGACCATAAGCTAACTTTTCACAATCACATAACATCAGTAGCTAAGGATTCTTTCAGACGCTTGGGCTTCGTGCTGAGAAATTGTCGGGATTTTCGTAGTACCCATGCAATTAAGCTTGTATTTACTGCAATAGTCCGCAGTAAACTTGAGTCAAGTATGTGCGTGTGGAATCCGTTTGAGAAAAAGTATATATTGGTAATCGAAAAAGTTCAAAAAGCATTTCTTAGAAACCTCTACAAACAATTAAATGGCTATTACCCATACTTGTATCCCACGAAATTCCTTTTGGGCTGCTTGGGATTTAATTCTTTAGAGGTGAGACGGACATATGACCAGATGATCGTCACATGCAAAATTTTAAAAGGGATCATGGATGCCCCCGATCTTCATAACCAAGTCTGCAAGCTGTTTGTCCCTAATAATTATTGTCGTAGCAGGAGACATAAATTATTAGCAGTCCCTTCATGTCGAACTGTTGCACACTCTCAGTCACCCATACCCCGGACACTGACTGCGCTTAATGCTCTCCTGGATTCAAACCCAGACCTTGATTTGTTTGGGGATGCATGGAAGACGGTTTTGTCGGAATGTATGAAGTATTGTGAGAGGAAAGTATGAATGTGTTACTTGTGTGTAGTTTGCAATATCTTTAAGTAGTGTAATTGGTTTCGGCCGTTCTATTTAAAGTAAAATAAATAAATTAAATTAAATAAATTAATCATCATCATTCAGCCGAAAGACGTCCACTGCTGGACATAGGCCTCCCCCAAGCATCACCACCTCGACCGGTCCTGAGCTTGTTAGCAGCCCGTGCCCCGCCGTTACCAAGCCGCTACCGTGACCAAGGCTAGCGGAGCTACTATGGGGACTAGGGACCGTTTCTTCTTTGTGCTATACATGTTGTGGGGATTTGCCATAATCACCACGCTTGGCAGGCGGGTTGGCGATGACAGTATGTTTGTTAAAGTACTCAGAGAACGCTGCTGCCCATCCTCTAGCGAGTCCCTCAGTCGCCTTTTACGACACCCATGGGGAGAGATAGGGTAGTGCTATTCTTTATAAGTCGCGCGGAGAAGGTTTGCCGATAGCCTGATGACGTCACGCATCGATGGTCGGTACGATTAGTAGGTAGGCCAGAGGAGCGCGGGTAGCGGCCGGTGAAGTGGGAGGGGCAGTCATCGGCAAACCTTCTGCGCTACGTGCTACGTCCGGCACCACACGGACAACGGACCACCACACGGACTCATTATGACTCGAAGTTCATTGAGATTCCAATAATTTTGTTTTTATAAAAAAAATACTCGTTATTATCTGTGCTATTACGGTGAATTTACAATGTATTTGCAATTTAATTGCTCGATTTACAATATTTTGAGTGATTTCGATAAATATATCGTAAAATCTTCACTTTGGCGATCTCTGACACAAATACAAGGATCATGTTTCATTCGTACTAAATAGCCACGCATCATATATTAAGCCCGGATGCACATTGTCAGAAATGTCTGTCAGATAATTTCTAACGCGCGACTTTGCTCATACATTTTGTACTAGACCTCACAGACACGTTCAGAATTTGCCAGATTCGGCAGCCTGCTGGCTCTAGTACAAAATTTATGCGCAGAAGATTTTTGCACACGCCTCAAAAAATTTCTGACAGAAATTTCTGATAATATGCAGCCGGCTTTACCGCTAGCGGCCCAACCGACAAACCGGTTCGTCAGTGCCATTGTTTATCTATTGTGTCTATAATTACAGTACTTGAGACTTTAATCTAAAAAACTAATCTAAAGAGTTTTGGTACTCTTAAGACACTTTTCATGATTATATTAATTGAAAGTTTTAACACATTCAACCAAAGCTAGTCAACCGTTAAATCGGACTTTGGAAACCCTTGGGATGGATTATTCAATATAACAATTAGTGACTTACCCCGATGGGAACTGCAGAGCGTTCAGACTCCATCCCTTCTTGTGCAATAACTCCGCCATCTTGAAGATGTCAAACTGTTTGGATCCAAACGCCACCACCGACGTAGCCGGCTTGCCGAACACGTAGAGTCCTGTGATCTTGCGCACCCTGCAAGTATACAATAAATACATTAGAAACACGGATGGGTTTTAGTCAGTAAGAGTCTGACACTCTTCCGCTCCGCCCAGAGCGGAAGAACTCATTTGATGATTTCCCATACATAAAAAAAGGGGAGCTAATAACGTCTTTGGTGAATCATATTTTGTTTCATAATCATCACAGCAAGTGGACTGAATCTGTCGGCAGTTGTCACGCAGTTGCAGTGACTGCATCCTAATTGCCTTCAAGCTGCATTTCGCAGTCGTATAAGGCTGTCCCATTTGAAAACCTAGTAAGGGCTTAAAACGAAATTTTACAGGAGAGCGCATAAACATTAAATCCTTTGAAAAGCATTTATGTCAGGTAAAACCATGTGGTTAAAGTGACTTACTAGGTTTTAAAATGATCAGAGGCAGTGAATGGCACTTACTAGGTATCGATGCTTAAATATATCTGCTTATTATGTGAGTTTTCAACGCTGGTGTTTTTGTATTTGGTAGAGACTTTCTAGGTTAGCAAGATTATGCAATAAAATGATTTTTGTAAACAGTGTCCCTTAGTAGGTTTTGAAATGGGAAGTCGTATAGTTCATTGTCACTGGACGTGCAATCCACTGGCAGTGATAATAAAAATATGAAAGGAAATGTTTGACCAAATGTGCCAAAAATTGCTCAAAGGTTTATAATTTGGTGATAAAACATTCAAACAGTATACTAACTCGTTCTCAATATATCTGGCGGTCCTGATGACCTCGTCAGTCATCTGCACGTACCGCGCCTTGCCTACAAACATCATGGTCGCCCAACATGCCGCTATGAGACCACCGGCTCGGCTGCCTGCAAATAAGAATAGACAACTTTACTATACATGACGTTTCAAGAAAGTGTTAAACGATGTATTAAAAAAAATAAGTTGAGCATTGTAAAGTTGAAACGAAGCCAGCTTGAATTACGGATTCTTCACCTAAACGGTTGCTTTAAAATATACACACACATAATACATACAACATTTAGCCGTTCCCTGTCCCCATACATAGGTTGGAATTTACCCATAATATATGTCCTACTGACATGAAAAACCAAAAAAACGCAGAAAGGAAGGATCGCTATTTAAAAAAAATTGCAATAGATCAGAACAGTTTTATTTTTTTAAATTGTGCAATTCTTAATCCACACGTATGGACGTAATGTATTTTATCTATCCCATACGTCCATTAAAATAATTACATAGAATGTGCCCTATGAGTGCGACTCCTTTTGGAGTCATGGACTTTTGAGTGAAGACATAATGTGACTCCAAATGGAGTCATTGGACAGGGAATGTGTTAAGGCCTCTCTCCGGCCTCTCTCCCAATGTATACAGAATGTATCCGAATTCGTGTAATTCATTTAAACCTCATGGTGGACTGACGACACAGATTGACCCTGCATCGGATTAGATTCAGCAAAATAATCTAAAAGGAACCATGGTGTTCTTATCGCGAGGCATTTTAAATTCGCGAATTGACTGATTGTGCGAAGCGATACCACGGTTCTTGTGCCCGCCAGCCATCCTGCCGGACTTTCATTCATTTATGAGTGGCACTAGAATGTTCCATCACATAAAACATATTTTTTTTAGATTATTTCTTTTTTAATCAAGCAAAATACCGTGTATGGTAATAGATCATGTGGTTTTTAAGGGATTATACGAATTTGTGAACACCCTGCATTCAATAGACTCCTATGATTTTTACATTCAATAGACTTTAGAAGTTGCGCATGCGCACTATGAACGTTAACGAGAAATTTCATTTCAGTAAGTTAGTAGGGCATGTCTGTGAAGACTGTAACTTTGTTTTCGAACGTTTGTGTTGGAATTGAATGACACAGCAGTGTTCATTTACACAATGCATACTTATGTGAACTGCGAACATCGGACACATAACACCTGATGCAATAACCTTGACCTAAATGACTATACAGAAGCGATGTAATCAAGTTTTAGCTAGAATCTATCTGGCTTGATATTGGGTAAAAAAACTCCTTTGGACTTGGTCACTTTTGAGCCTAGTAGCACCTGATATTAAGCGCAGATAGGGTCTAAGACGGAGCACACGAATCCAAGTAACAGAGGTATAGAGGGATTCCCATCTGGCTCTCACACACACACGACAGAACACAATAAACTGCTTGGCACTTTAATGTAAGGGTGGTAGCTAGCCCGGCGTGTCCAAACAAAATTATAAGATTTCAAACGAATACAAGAGGTATTGGCCGTAATTACCAACATGATTGATCCGGTAATTGGATTCAGTTGCTGGATTGCAACGCTGGATTAGGATTGGACCAGTTTAAACACATTTTAATCTTGCCCCCTGATTCAGAATCTTTTGACGACAAGCAGTTGACGACTGATTCGGTTTATCTCGTTTCGTTTACGATACACGTTACGAGAGAAAAAGAGATAGCAAGCCGCATTGTTCGACAACTGACTCATGGAATCTTTCTGAACCAGGGGGCAGTCCAGCCTCCACTATCCAGCGCTTTATTTGAACACTGTTCCCCTTATTACAAAAGATGGTCTAAGAAAAACCTAGGTTTTAAAATAGCCCGTCTCTTTTTGTTATATGGGATAAGAAAGTGATGGGTATATTTTAAACCTGGGTTTACCTTAGTCTTGGTTTAAACCATGTTTTTTAATAAGGGGGTATAAGTTCAATGTCAATCTAGCACCACTAGATCCAGCTACTGGATCATAATAAATCCGCCTTTAAAAGTTATTTTGATCATTCCCTTTACTAAACTGACATCGTAAGTCCAAAGTAGTATTGATCAGTGACAAAGAAACATCGCTATAAACCGTCAAATTCACTCGCAAGTTTTATAGCGCAAATTGTTGCCCGCAAATACTCGCTTAGTTTGTAAAACTTGCAGAAGCAGACTAGCTACATGTGCCCACAGTTTAAAAGTTGATAGCATAAGTCAACTCAGTAAAACTTCCTAGTGGATAAGAAAAACAAACACATCTCAAACATACCATTGACAGTGGGTGATCCATACACTCCACCGGGCCACTCAGTCGTCACCGTGTACTGATGATGTCTGTACTCAGCCTTCCTGTATAGAACTACTGATGTGCCTTTAGGAGCGAAACCGTACTGAAACAAGGACAATTGTATTAGTCAATGGACTATGGTTAAGTCCGTGGAGGGACGAATTAAGAATACCTATAGGTCCCCTCCGTCGCCGGGCAAGAGACGTAAAAGGCGATAATCTGGCACCATAATTGGACGTAGTTACACGAAAAGGATCCAATCCACACAAAGTCACTTAAGAGATATTGACGTTTAAAGTTTGGAAGTTATTTGACGTGCCATCCATATGGGTTGGTTCTGAGGTTGATAAAAAGTGATAGACAGTTGCTTTTGCTTGGATCTTTTTTTACTGGTCAATAGTATTGATATTTAGCATCAGCTTGGTGCACTTAACTCATTTTTGACCATGTTGTGGATTGGATCCTTTTTGTGTAACTACGTCCAATTATGCCCGGAAAATAGGCACCTATTACATGAGACTTAATAAAGTCTGTTCTGCCTAGCCTTTTCCCAACTATCGTCGCCTTAGAGTGAAAACCTCGGGAATGCAATTTGGTCATATTTATTTTATCACGACGGTGCGTCCTACGTGAAATTAGTTTGTAGGCACTAAAATTAGACTTTATTGGGTATATCATATTCGTAATATATATATTTGACCAGCTTTTGTCCGCGACTTAGTCCGCATGAAAGCCCACAGGAACCGTGCAATGAGCAAAAGCATTCTCGAGGTTTTCATTCTATGGCGACGCTATGTTGGTGACAGCTTCCAGTCTAACCAGATGCGACTGAATGCCAGTATTTTACACGGAGCGACTGCCATCAGACCTCCGCAACACTGGGCTATGTCGATATCCTTAGTTTAGACGGTTGGAGGAGCTCGTGGCTAAATAATTACAGCCGCATAGACCGATCTTCCGGGTTAAGCCACGCTTGCCGAGGTTGGTCTGTGGATGGGTGACCATTTACCATAGCGAGTTTCCTCCGTGCCTCGGAAAGCACGTAAAGCCGTTGGTCCCGGCTGTCATTTGTAGATCTTTGACAGTCGTTACTGTTGGTCAGAAGCCAGAAAGTCTGACAACTAGTCTTACCAAGAGTATCGTATTACCCAGTTACTGGGTTGTGGAGGTCTGATAGGCAGTCGCTCCATGTAAAATACTGATATTCAGCTGCATCCGGTTCGACTGGAAGCCGACCCCAACATAGTTGGGAAAAGGCTAGGCAGATGATGATGAGACCGGTTGCTAGACTTTCGGGCTTCTAACTACCCGTAAAAGACTGTCATAGGTATTCGTATGACACCGGTTCAACGTGCTCTTCGAGTCACGGAGAAGTCTCAATGTGCGACGTAATGGTCACCCATCCACGGACTGACCGTGGCAACCTTGCAAATCGTATGAACCTCGCAGTTGTAAACTAGCCACGAGGCTACTATGGGACTTCTATATGAATAAAAAGAAAAGTCCTGACTGACTGACTCATCAACGCCCAGCCTAAACCCTTGGACCTAGAAAGCTGAAATTTTGCACAGAGGTTCCCTTTATAATGTAGACAAGGAATAAGGAAGGATTTTTTGAAATTCAACCCTTAAGGGAGTTAAATAGAGGATGAAAGTTTGTATGGAAAATCGTCACTTAACGGATTTAAAATTTCACGCAAGCGAAGCTGCGGGCAAAATCTAGTCATCATCTGCCTAGCCTTTTCCCAACTATGTTGGGGTCGGCTTCCAGTCGAACCGGATGCAGCTGAATATCAGTATTTTACATGAAGCGACTGCCTATCAGACCTCCACAACCCAATAACTGGGTAATACGATACTCTTGGTAAGACTGGTTGTCAGACTTTCTGGCTTCTGACCAACAGTAACGACTGTCAAAGATCTACAAATGACAGCCGGGACCAACGGCTTTACGTGCTTTCCGAGGCACGGAGGAAACTCGCTATGGTAAATGGTCACCCATCCACAGACCAACCTCGGCAAGCGTGGCTTAACCCGGAAGATCGGTCTATGCGGCTGTAATTATTTAGCCACGAGCTCCTCCTAAAAAGAGACAGTAAAAATCTGCGGGCAAAATCTAGTAATAAAGTAAAAATATTAATCAAGTTATGCTGAAGACTGTTTCATGACTTACTTTGTGGGTATCAGCAGACATGCTAGCGACTCCGGGCAGCCGGAAGTCGAACACGGGCACATGGTGACCCGCGTCCGGCATGAAGGCCGCTATGAACCCTCCGAGACACGCATCCACGTGTAACGGCACCTCGTACTCCACTGCGATGTCTGACAGGGCAATTATGTCGTCCATTGTACCATATGGGAAGTTGGGTGCTGAGCCTACGATCTGCAAGAAATAAGGTATTTTAATTTCATTTTTTACTTAATCTTTTGTCGTGAGAATAGAAAATTAAATTACATTCAAACGTGTTTGGAGCCTCCTTTTAGGCAAACATTGCCTGTATTTAGAAGGCTGCGCTCTTTCACATCATTAACGTACACTTACACTAACTAGAGTTAATATATTGTAGTAATTTCATGTACTTTGTAAGCATTTTTATCAGATCGTTTGTTCCATCATTTGACTAGCGACCCACCTCGATTTCGTACTGGTAGGTACAGTCACGAGCACCAACATGTACACATGTAACGAAATTGAAGTGATTTTCTCCCTAAATACCGATTGAATTTACGAAATATTTTAAATGCCTTATATTTCTATTCATTCGTAGATACTACATAAACAATATTTCAAGCTTTCCATTAAAACTCCCTCGTTAATGCAGTTTATAATTTCACTACGTGTAGACATGTTGGTGCTCGTGACTGTACAGTCAACAAAACAGTTAGGTATGCAGGCAAATAACGGATATCAATGCACTACGTAGGCAATTGTCATTGTAATTATGTGCTTAATGACTTTTTATACTCAAGACTCGTTAAACTACGAATGTAATTAGTAACCTGTATACTTATCACTTTGGTAATTATACCGTACATTAAGTTGATTGAGGTTTTCTTTATCAATTTTTATTATTTTTGTATGGCAATAAAAAAAAACGTTTTTTGAAATTTTAAGAATTACTGCAAAACACACACATACACTCACGCCTTTTTCCCATGGGGGTAGGCAGAAACTGTAGAACGCCACATGCTACGATCCTTACATACTCCTTTCGCTTCGTCCACGGTCATACATCTTGTCATACACGCACGCCGGTTGAAAGTACTACGCACCTGTCCTTTTTGAAGAACATCACCAATAACATCAATGTATGTCCTTCTAGGGCGTCCTCTACTGGCGTTTCCACTGACATTCGCCTTATAAATTCCTTTTGTTAATCGCCGTTCACTCAATCTTTCAACATGCCCAAACCACCGAAGCATACCCCTTTCAATTTTTGTCACTACATCATCTTTTAAACCGCAACTTTGTCTTATCACATCATTCCTCACTCTATCATTCAAAGTTACACCGCACATACTTCGCAAGGAACGCATTTCCACGGCATTTATTCTACTTTCATGACTCTTCTTCCAAGACCAACATTCACTTCCATACATAAGCGTTGGTACCAGTACACCATTATGGACAGCCAGCCGTGCCTTTTTGGACATCGACTGGTTAGCCACAACCGCATGCATAGCACCATTCACTTTATTTCCCGCATTTGCTCTCCTTTCCACATCTTCATCAATCTTACCATCTCTTGTAAACATACTTCCCAAATAAACAAACTCATTCACCTGTTCAATACTTTCATCTCCAATCTTTACCTTACACCCAGATACATCTGCGTCTCTTTCAAAAACCATTACTTTCGTCTTACTTATATTAATTTTCATCCCTTTCCTCTTATATGCTTCGTTCATCACAGTTACCATGTCTTGCAACCCTTCCACTGATGATGCAAGCAGAACTTGATCATCTGCGTAGAGAAGACATTTGACAGGCAACTCATTCATTTTCAATCCACAATCACTCCCTTTTAAATCTGTCAAACAACTATCCATGTATAGGTTGAACAGCCATGGTGACGCTACACAACCCTGTCTAACACCCCTTGAGATGCCAAACCAGTCTGTGAACGCCCCATTTATCCTAATACAAGCACTGGAATCCCTGTACAGCGATTTCAGTGCCCGCACCAAGCGCCAGTCCACCCCATACGTAGATAGTGTTGACCACAATTCTTCCCTCCACACACTATCATAAGCCTTCTCCAAATCAACGAAAGCGCAATACACTTTCTTGTGCTTTGCCAGATGTTTCTCGGCTATGCATCTTAAGGAGAAGATCTGATCCATACACCCCATTCCCTCTCTAAATCCTGCCTGAACATCCCATACTTTCTCGTCTGTTATTCTTATCACTCTATTAATTAAAACTTTCGCATATAGTTTGCCGACTACACTCAAAAGGCTAATGCCGCGGTAGTTTTTACACTCTTGCTGTGAACCCTTTCCCTTATATAGTGGTACGATTACCGCTTTGCACCAATCGCTTGGCACTTGGCCGTATCTCCAACATATATTAAAGATCCGGTACAGCAGGCTTGCTACCACCCCGTCACCTCCCTTAAGCATTTCGACAGACACTCTGTCATACCCAGCTGCTTTTCCAATTTTCATACCTTTCAGCGCTTTTACAATTTCATCCATCTGAATCATATTTTCATCATCTGTTACTTCCATATCAATGTCTGACCCACTTGCTTCCGCCCAGTTACCCACTCTTTGCACACTGTCCTGCCAACACAATAAACTTTTAAAATATTCCTTCCAGCGTTCCAAAACCTTACATTCTTCACTTAACAAGCATCCATCTCCTCCTCTAATTATATTCATACTTGATGATCCCGAAACTCCACGAGCCAATCTTACTTGTTTCCAGAACAGTTTAACATTGACTCTGAAGTTGTCGGAGAACTTCCTACTATACTTTTCTTCCCTTTCATTCTTCTTCGTCTTTACTATATCTTTTACTTCCGCCTTTATTTCGGTGTATCTTTTCTTCACTCTTTCCACATCGTCATTCATATTCGTTGCCTGATTCATCCTTATTCTGGCTTTAAAGGCTAATAAATTTAGCCACGCTTCTTTCTTCTTCCGTACCACCTCTTTAACTTCATCGTCTACCCAACAATCATTCGTTCTCCTCTCATTCTTCCTTTTCGCCACACCGCATACTTTTGTGGCCACTTGGACCATACTGTTTTTCAGTACATCCCATACTTCTTCTACACTATGATCATTTATTCCTTCCAACATCTCATTCGTCTTTTCTTTTAGTTCCCTCTTATATTCCTCTTTCACTTTTAATTCTTGCAACATTTCTACTTTTATTCTCTCAAGTGCGGTCACAGAAGCTCGTACCCGATGACGCCAATGCTTAAACAGACCATGTATTCGACACATGACCAAATAATGATCGGTCCCCACATTGACACCCCGATACGCTCTTGCATCTGTGACTTTACTCTTCAGTCTTTCGTCAACAACCACAAGGTCAATCATGCTTCTGCTGTCTTGCCTTTCCCAAGTATACATGTGAATCTCTCTGTGATTAAACATGGTGTTCATTACAGAAAGATTCTTCTCCACACATATTTCTAACAAACTCATTCCGTTCTCATTCACCCTTTTATCCCCAAACACACCCAGTATACTTTCATAGCCTTTCCTTTTAACACCTACCCAACCATTGAAATCACCAAGCATAACAATCTTTTCATTCACTCTACACTCATTCACAATACCTCTAATACTATCCCAGAATGCCTCTCTTTCCGAAAGCGGGGTTCCCATGTCAGGTGCATAAACACATATTACGAAAATATGGTTTAAACCCACCATGGCTCTGACCCATAGAATTCTGGGACTTACACACGCATAATCTTTCACACATTTCATCATCCGTTCTGAGAGAACAATCCCCACACCCTGACAAGCCCTATGTGCCTCTGGGACACCAGACCAGATTGTGGTTAAGGAACCGTGTTTGGATATGTCCACTCCCTTTCTTTTCGTCTCATTCAAACAAAGTGCATCTATTCTTTTTTCATTCACCAAGTCACATACTTCATCTATCTTCTCTTTTATACCTCCCTGGACATTCAATGTAGCGAAGCGACATTCTGCAGCTCGCTTTTCGCCCCGTGAGAACATTTGACGTGGTGTGTGGCGAGCATCACCGCCGACTCCGAGTTTTTTATTTAAATTCGAACTCATTTTGTTCCCACGAATAGCTAGGGAAGTATTTGTCCACCTCTACAGGGCCCCGCGTGTAGAGGTAAGGCTTCTTAGTGTCTGGAGGCGCCTGATTCCAGACAACAAGGCACGCTTATGATTCGGCTCGCCCCTAATCATGCAGCTCTTGGCACGGCAACCGTAGCTTGGGGATACGCTGTTTTTATCGCACAAGGGATTTTTACAATCCCCGGCTTTACTCCCTTAGTCGCCTCCTACGACACCCATGGGAAGAGATGGGGTGGTTCAATTCTACTCCCGAAACCACACGGGCAAACTACTACTGCAAAACAATCATCAGTTATACTTTAAATGGGCCACGAATTAAGCCTGTCAGACACGAAGCTACTAGCCATATTAATATGCCACATGCTGTGAAAAAGAAACGCCGCAACAAACTCCCCAACAACACAGATCTGTCTGTCAAGTGAATAACTTTATTGAGTCTATACACATAAAAAGGTAATATTATTTACAATAATGAATAGGCATGTTGACAGCATCAATTAATTGCAAATCTAATTAGACCGCCAGTTAGAGTTTTGAAGAATAATGGACACATATTTTTTCTTTTGTTAAATCTATTTATATTTAGAACGATAACACGCATCAAAACTCGAGAGTGGGGGCTTATGACGTCAAAAGCAAGTAAAAATTGTACTTGCTTGTGACGTTTTACCAATTTTAAAAGTCTCGTATCTTCATCAATTTTGGTTTACGTAACAAAAGAAAAAATACGGGTCAAATATTCATCGGACTAATTAGATTTTTTCAGTCAAATACCTACCCTATTATGCAAATTGCGGATAATAAACAAAGTATAACTATAGAACAATAAGGGCTGAATTATATTATTATGATATTCACTCAGCAAAAAAAAAACTTACCAAGCAAGTTCTCCTGCCAATGGCCCTCCTGACCTTGTCCACATCAACAGTCATGGTATCTGGGTTGACGGGTATAGACTTGACGGACAAGCCGAGGTACTGCGCCGCCTTGTCGAACGCCGAGTGGACGGTCGAAGGTACTATGATTTGAGGATTGGATATCCCTTTACTGTATGCCAGGTCCCTGAATGCCTTGCAAGCCATTATTATTGATTCTGTGCCGCCGGTGGTTACCTGAAAACGTAGAGGTTTGAATTATTTTGGTACTTTCATTATGGTCAGTTTAGATTGATGTTCTTAGTAGAAAAAACCGAATAGGTTGCGAAAAATTTAAAACCTGGCGTCGACTACAGCCGAAACGCGTCGAATCGAGTCGAGTCGCATTTGTTCCGTGTGAGGCGAAACGGTCAGTAATCGCAAGTCGTTAACCCTAGAAAGATAGTCTGCGTAAAAATTACGCATGCGTGAACGAAATATTGCTCTAATTTTCTCAATATTGCGAATTACGAGTTGTGCGTTTCAGACATCTCTCTCGTTGCACGAAGCTTCTGCAAGATGCAAGTATCACGGAGGTAAGTCTCACCAATTTTGAAATTTTACGACTGTGCGAGTCAAATTTACGCATGATTATCTTTTACGTGACTTTTGAAATTTTTAACTTCTTTTCATTTTATGACTTTTCGTGACGTTTATTTTGTTTTCTTAGGTATATTATAGTTATACTTATAGGTTCCATAACGAAACAACGCTGTAACGGGGAGCCGAAACTTAGATGAAAACCCAATCTTAGCCGCTCTTTTAGAGCTTCATGACGATTTTGTTGGTGAAAACACCTATGGTGAAATGCATAGCCACGAGACCGAAGATGACGTGCAGATCTACATGAAAGATGCTTCAATGGACGACGGGATAGTGGAGAAAGCCAGTACCAAGTGGAGAAAAACATTTTGAGGAAGAACAGACTGCAGTACAGACTTCACCATCAGCTTTCAAATCCGGTTGCTCTGCAGATTGGCCATATTATGCCAAAACTGTTTAATACCTACTGATTTAAAATAAAAAGATTCTTTTATCTCTCATTTACTTTGTCTGTAGGTACAAATGGCCAATTACTGAGTATTTGAATTACTATTTAATTATTCTGATAATTTATTTGATTTTTGAAGAAGTACATAGTTTTTGATCAGTTTTATATAATAAATTACATTAAGTACATAAATATTACATTAGTTCTTTCATTTATGGGTAATAAAAAGAATACCCACTAGATTTTATTCATCATATCCATTCATTCTCCTGCCCTTATCCCAATTTATTTGGGGTCGGCGCAACATGTCTTTTTCTTCCATACTTCTCTATTAGTCGTCATCTCGGTAGTCACCCCCTTTCTAACCATATCATCGTTCACACATTCCATCCATCGTTTCTTTGGTCTTCCTCTACTCTTATAGCCATCGACATTCATACTCAAAACTCTCCTCACTACATTTTCCTCAATTATATAAAATAAGCCAATAAAAGGCCACGCGTCAATTTTACGCATGATTATCTTTTACGTACATCTAAATATGATTATCATTCTAGGGTTAAAACAGAAATTCGCGTGACAAGCGATGCGCGCGAATTATGCGTCTCGGCTCGTCGCTAATCGACACAGTTTTATAGTAAATGTATAGGAGGCGAATTATTGCGGTTCTATTCAACTCGACTCGGCGAGGCTGGTGGACGCCAGGTATAATACATTTTTTTTAAACGTTTTCCCACCCTAGGATTTCTCCTGTATCGTGGATGCGTTTACGGACACAAATCTCACATACCTACACAAACACCCCGACCCGAAACAACTATCTGTAGGCCATACAAATTTTTGTTCCGTGTGCACTGCACCAAACGTGTCGTCAAACATTATGTCTAGGTTATACGATACTTTCTGCCGGGGTTGCGGTGCATGCAGCTGCGAATCCCGCGACCCCGGCCAAGGGTCAGGAGAAGGAACACCGTGGGTTTTTAGCCGGTAAGAGTCCGGCATTACCCTTCGCCTTCCTCAGGCGACGGGTATCCATGAGGATGTTCCCGATACTTTACTAGTAGAGGTAGGCCAAAGAAAAGATGGATGGATTGTGTGAAAGATGATATGGGTAAGAAAGAAGTGAGTACTGAGATGACGGCTGATAGAGGAAAATGGAAGAGGAATACATGTTGTGCCGACCACAACTAGAGTGGGATAAGGGCAGGGAGATGATGATACAATACTTTACCAAGATTACGCGTACTTCGAAAAGTTTTTCTACGAAAGTTGTTCAATTTCCTATATCGAGTCACCCCAGAAAATTCTTAGTTACTTAATTTTCGTACGGAAGTATATTGCTGGACACCCCCTTCATAAAATTCACCTTTTAAAACACCCACAAAGAGATGGGGCTACCTATATTAGCGCACAGGACATTGCTGCACAATCAGACCATTACTGACACACTGCTTCTCAGAATGAGAAGAGTTTAGGCATCAGTACACCACACTGGCCGCACCAGGGTTGGCGGACGTAGGTAGTACGCCAACCAACCACCGTTTTTTTTTTTTGATCGTTATTGAACAATGTTTTCCATCACCGTTAACGCAAGTGATAATCAAATTATGATCCACACATTAACTCGAAAAGTCAGACTTGCGTGCCGGGATCGAACTCGGTCTGAGTTCGATCCCGACACGCATAGAAGGAAAGCGTTAAACCATTATACCCTTTTCAACGTAAGGTGATTTCTAGCGTTTCTCTACAAAACGTTACCATACAAAGAAAATCAAATATTTTTAAAAAACAAAACATGGTTAATATAGCTATTTTACGGCTTTTGATGATATCGATTACGTTTTTTCGATAGCAGTCTCCTTACGGCTACAATTTACGGAATGACCGCTATGTCACTACTCATCTTCAGTTGAACGATATGCCAAATTTGTCATTGGCGTTATTCATTGAGAGAACGCATGTCTTAACATGCTCACTCAAGCCTATAAAATTACAGTTACTACCTAATAAGCGTGCTACGTCATGCACTAATTTACATTCTTGCCTCAACATTTTTTTATTGTTGCCTTATGTTGAATAATTATCTCTGTTATCATCTCGGATAATTATAATTTGTTTACAAGGTCAAGAACGATAGTTGAGTACATCTGCTCAGTACCTACAGAATTACTAACTACACAAAGATTTAGGTATATTTTATGACTAAGCACAGAATTTCCTTATCCTCCAGATTTTATCAGTCGTTCGTTTGTTCGTATATGTCCATCGATCGTTAGAAATCTCTGTGCGTTCAATCCACGACGACGCGCCCCACTCCTTTTTTGAGAGGAGTAGCGGCGTAGTGCGTATGCACACATCTCTTTTATTCATTGAAGAAACATATAAATTATATTTTTAAATACAAATCGTAAGAAAAAAAATCAATACACATTTAAAAATATAAAAAAATAGGGGTCGCTCGCGGCGTCGGCGTCGCCCGCGTGAATGTCGTTTATCGCGTATTCGGCGTTTTTCGGGATAAAAGTAGCCTATATCCTTCTCCGGATTCCAGAACATCTACCAAGTTTCATTAAAATCGGTTCAGTAGTTTAGTCGTGATTAGGGCCCTGCGCAGACGACAGACTATCCGTGACGCACTTTTTAGTCTGTGAAAATAGAACCTATGCAATTATATGCAGTAACGCACACGACGCGCAAAAAGTCCGGCGCACAAAAAATCCGTGTAAGGCCCTGCGCAGACGACAGACTATCCGTGACGCACTTTTTAGTCTGTGAAAATAGAACCTATGCAATTATATGCAGTAACGCACACGACGCGCAAAAAGTCCGGCGCACAAAAAATCCGTGTAATTCGGGCAGACCGCACCGCGCCGCGGCGCGCCGCTCCGCACAAAAAGTGTGTGAAAAAAATTGAACGTTTGCTTCAACGCGCGCTAACGCAGACGGCGCACACTTTAGTCGGCAATCTGCATTTACTAGGGGTGGACGTAACGCACGCGATCTATTATCATGGCGCCAGAGGTCGATGTAACTATGTTAATTCAAGAAATACGAATGAGTCAAAGCAGGCCTCAAAATAAATAGCAACTCATCAAATGTAGTAACAGACATTTTATAAAATTTGAAAAAGTTTGCCGGATGTTGTTTCAGAATTGAATGTTTAGTATGGAACTGTCCCTTCAGTAATCTTTCCGAAAGTATAGGATGTACCCAAAATTCTCTATTTCTTCTTCTTTTTCTGTACTTCATGTACAAAATAATACTTCGCGATCTCTGCACGATTTCCATAGCGTCTACGTCCCTACAGCTCTGCCGACAAAATGATCGAAGATGTGCGTCGTGTGCGTTGAGTCTGTGAAAAATCCGCGACCGACTTTTTGCGCGCCATGCAGACTTTTTGTGCGCCGCAGACTCGATCGCACAAAAAGTGTGCCGTCTGCGCAGGGCCTAATTCGGGCAGACCGCACCGCGCCGCGGCGCGCCGCTCCGCACAAAAAGTGTGTGAAAAAAATTGAACGTTTGCTTCAACGCGCGCTAACGCAGACGGCGCACACTTTAGTCGGCAATCTGCATTTACTAGGGGTGGACGTAACGCACGCGATCTATTATCATGGCGCCAGAGGTCGATGTAACTATGTTAATTCAAGAAATACAAAACAGACCAGCAATTTATGATACTTCTAAGGCACAATATCATGATAGACATTTAAAATGAAAAATGTGGGAAGAAGTGTGCTGTAATGTTTATTCCGCTCCTGTTTGGAAGTTTGGACATGTATGACGTCTAAAGAAAAAACAATGTTTAGTATGGAACTGTCCCTTCAGTAATCTTTCCGAAAGTATAGGATGTACCCAAAATTCTCTATTTCTTCTTCTTTTTCTGTACTTCATGTACAAAATAATACATCGCGATCTCTGCACGATTTCCATAGCGTCTACGTCCCTACAGCTCTGCCGACAAAATGATCGAAGATGTGCGTCGTGTGCGTTGAGTCTGTGAAAAATCCGCGACCGACTTTTTGCGCGCCATGCAGACTTTTTGTGCGCCGCAGACTCGATCGCACAAAAAGTGTGCCGTCTGCGCAGGGCCTTAGTATCAGACAGACAGACGAAGTTACTTTCGCATTTATAATATTAGTAGGGATAGTAGCCCACCGGCATCGGGAACAGGGTTCAAACTACCGGCAGTCAGGGCTTCAGAGATAGGAACTTCCTAACAATACGCGCTGTGTTCAGAAGTACCGCTTTCTGTATCAGGCCCTTGGTCTAGCCGCCCGAAAGCCTCGTCAGACACATGTTATCTCTTATTATTATCTTTTATTAGTATGCGTATCACACCTAAATATTGTGTGGCAATAGAACTAACACAATGGCAGTTTATAAAGCACAATTTTGCACTGTAGCGATTTAGACAAAGAGTGGATCTTCGTGGATGGAACTATCTGTAGTCTCTATTTTTCCTATCACAGTACCTTTGTCGATACAATACTCTTCTAAAAAAGAGGTAATGCCCATAGGCCACATACAGCTGAGTTGGACTGCTTAACGTCACTGACTTATCCCAAATACAAAACGACGTACGTCTATTAACTATCCTCAATTATATTTTGATTGCTATCGTTATTCTCAAGATATCTTTATCTTATTTTACAATGTCTTTTTTGGAATGCTAGCTAACATCACGAGAAATCATGCCAATTTCGAGACGAGAAAAACATTCTCGAGAAGTCGAGAAATTAATGATTTTCTTTTATTACTGTTAAATTGAAAGTGGGGGTACAAAGTGGGTTGAAAGTTACGTAATCTTTGCATTCTGGCTTCTGATCGTTCTCCTTATGAGGCGCGGGGAAGTGAGGCAAGCGAAAAACACTCTCACGCCGCGCTCGCCCTTAAATCTTTATCATCTCATCTGTCTAGCCTTTTCCCAACTATGTTGGGGTCGGCTTCCAGTCGAACCGGATGCAGCTGAATATCAGTATTTTACATGGAGCGACTGCCTATCAGACCTCCACAACCCAGTAACTGGGTAATACGATACTCTTGGTAAGACTGGTTGTCAGACTTTCTGGCTTCTGACCAACAGTAACGACTGTCAAAGATCTACAAATGACAGCCGGGACCAACGGTTTTACGTGCTTTCCGAGGCACGGAGGAAACTCGCTATGGTAAATGGTCACCCATCCACAGACCAACCTCGGCAAGCGTGGCTTAACCCGGAAGATCGGTCTATGCGGCTGTAATTATTTAGCCACGAGCTCCTCTCCTCGCCCTTAAATCTTTATATTCATGTAAAAAATAAACTCACCGTTCCACAGCAATCATCATCACCATGGAACAAGTTGATAGCCATCCTCACGACTTCAGCCTCCATCTTGTTGATGCCAGGGAACACGTCCGCATGCAACGGATTTGTGTAAGCGGTAAGGGAGTAGGCATCGCAAGCCACTTTACTGATTTCTTGGCTCACGTGGTACACTGCCCCTGATACGTTGCCGCCCTGCCAGTCGTAGGCACCTACGTAAGAAAATCAGTACATAAAATGATAAGTTAAAGGCTTACTACACTACTTTGAATTCAGGAATCCTAAATAGGATAAGTCAGGAAGGCAGGTTACCGTCCTGACTGGCTAATTGGGGTCCTAACTAGGCTTGCCAACTGTACCGCAAGAGCTGGGACGTCCTGTTTCTAGAGCTTTAGAGGATGCGTCCCGCGAAGGACGTGTGCGGGTCGCTAATTGTCCCGTTTTATCGTACCTACGGCTAAACCTTCGGGTAGAAGTCCGAATTTAGTGAACGCACGTTTTGTTTGGCTAGAAGAGTGGAGATCGCGACCGCTAGTCTTGCGTCGAACGAACGAAAAAATAATTTCTAATAGTATTTTTCGCCTCCCTATACTTTGACAGTTGGGTCCCGCTTTTTTTTGCCACGTCCCGCATTTTGACTGCCAAAGTCCCGGCAAATTCATACATAAATGTTGGCAAGCCTAGTCCTAACCGTCCTAGCTCTTTCATCACACTTTCCTAAATCCTTCCTAAACTCATAATTCCTAAATTCAGGGGCCCAATTCTCCTAAAATAAATTGTTGCCAAACGCAATCGAACCACAACCGTCACTCAGTTTTTGTTTTCGAAAACTTTCAAAATGATTGATTTTGTTTTTTGTGTCAAACAATTTGATAGCTTTTGAAATTGAGAACTGTCTGAATGAACGGTTCGGCCTTGGTTCGGTTGTGATTTATCAAGATTTATTTTACGAGAATTAGGCCCCAGAGTGGTATAATAAAAACCTTTAACCTTTTTAAGACGGAACTGGCTGCAGACATTGGACAACGACGATTCGTAGTAATTTCTAATCCTAAATAAACTCTTCTTAAGTCTTAATTTGTAGAAATTCATTGTGTCAGATGTTCTGGCTGAATATCAGTATTTTACATGGAGCGACTGCCATCAGACCTCACCAACCCAGTTACTGGGCAAAGCCAATATCCTAAGGTTAGACCGGTTGTCAGACTTTCGGGCTTCTGACTACCCGTAACGGCTGTCATAGGTGTTTGTATGACACTCGGAACTGACGTCGATAATTAATCTTTTCAGATGTTTTAATTAAGTATTGTGCTTGCTTTATACAATTAATTCATTCATTCATTATGAAAAATAGACGGAAAACTAGTTCTCATTACCTTAACTTTTGCCTATCATGTTTGCAACTTATCTTATGATCAGACAAAGTAAATATTTGCATTGTAAAATCTGATATACCTATGTTAATAACGCAGAGATTAAACTTACCCAAAGCGACATGATCCCTTACTTCCTCCATGACCTGTTCAGGGTCGAGGCCAGTCTCCGGCAGTTCCCTCCTGACAGTGACACCAGCTAATCTCTTAGTGACATCCTTTCTGAAGTCTTTGTTGATTTCTGACATTTTCTCATCAATCTTTCTCCTTACAATGGGCACTTGACGAAGCCATCTGAAGAATTCTTTACGTAGTCGAGTTGTTAAACCTAGTGTGAAAAAAAAACAGTGAATAATAACTTAACAAAAGACAAAAAAGTATTTTCAGGCAGTTTACAGACAGAAAATTTGTGGTGTGGACTAAATATTTGTCCAGACTTTAAGCAATTTACATAAATAGAAGCCGTGCATTTGGACCCAATGACATAATCTAAGGAGACTGTTCAGGTCGCACGAATAACTGGCCGGTTACGTAGAAATGGTACACAGAGAACACACAACATAAACAGTTTATTTGAAAAAAAAAAACTCCTTCACCCAGGCGTTTTGATCACAAATGATTCAAAGATGTAGATTATTTTAAGGGAGTGCCTCCGCTGCCGGCACCAGCACCCAAAAATAACGCCATTGGGAACCAGCGGTACATTACTGCCGGCAGCCGAGATTAAAAACATCGGCTGCCGGCACCCAAAACGGACACCGGCGCCGGCGGTAATAAGTTGTTTGGTAGGTATGTTATTTGAAAGGTAGGTTAGATTTTCGGCCAAGCATTCTAACTTGTCATCCAACTGACTAATTTCAAGAGCGAGCAAAGCGAGCTCTGTAATTTGGTGCACCCCGACACGGATAGGTTAGGTTCGAACGAAGCCCGCGTCATCCCCTTTGTGTTAGGTTACTTTAAACCCAGCAGACAGAAATAGGAGCCCCGCCCAGCGTGGCTTCGTCGACTCTGCTATGGAAACCCAAACAACCTTATAAACATCCCCTTAAGTTTTTCATTTGTTTTTATTGTGAAAATTAAAGTGGGTGACGTATAATCGTGTCATGAAGAGTTCGAAGAGGACTTGAAGGTGTAAAAAAACAGTGTATGTAGTCGGCGCGGCGCCGGCAGCCAGTTTGGAAGCCGGCACCGGCACTCGTAATGGCAACTCCCTTATTTTAAAAATAAATACCTATTATTGTTGGTGTACTGTTGCTTTTGACAAAAATCAATTAAGATTTTCCCTGGGGATTACAATACTTACTCTCTTTGGCATTGTACAAGCTATACGCCCACACAACAGTTAGCACCGAGGATGCAGTCATGGTAACTATCTGCCATGGCTCCTTGCCCTCAAACAGCCTGTTTATGGCCTTCAGTGGCTGCGGTCTCTCACTCATGGCTAAAATATAAAAATAATTTCCAAAATTATGAATCATTTGAAACATCACTCACGCAAAATACGCGCTTAGACGTGGAGTTGCGGATACCAGCCCGTTATACCTAACACAACATCATGCCTGTATGCCCTGAAGGGTCGGGCAGAGGTGTATAGTATACACCCTCATTTTGCTGTTATGTTTAAGTCTCATGTAATAGGGGGTAGTGAGTGACTAGTGAAGTAACATAAAAAAACGACTGTTTTTTTTCACAATGTTGAAAAAAAAACATGAAAAAAAACTTAGTACCCTTGTTTTTTTTTCTAAATTTGGTTTTTTTTCTCAGAAAAAATCTATTGGAAATTAAGTAAATGTTTTATTGATGTGTTTTCTAATTTCTTATATTTTACTAAAATTACAAATCTAATTAAGTACTAATGAATCAATGAAACAAAAATGTAGTCTTCCTCTGTTGTAGGTTTATAAATAAATAAAAAACTCTATGAACTGTTAATTATTAATCTTTTACGGAAACTGCCTTATCAATATTGAATTCTGTATTCTTGAAAAAAACATGCTCCAGAAAAAAAAACGAGTTTTTTTCATATAGGTATTTTTTTTAGGTTTTTTTTCATGATATAAAAAAAACAGTTTTTTTGCAACACTAATAGAGGGCGATCCTATTGCCATCAACCGGCCACAAATCCAGACTCCGAGCTGCTACTGAGAAACACCAAACTGATTAACCCAATAACAATTTACCCAACCTGGGGATTGAACCCAGGACTACACTTCCAGCAGTTGCGACCACTAGACCAATGAGGCAGACCAATGAATCATTAAATAGGGTTATAAGCTGTGACTGTATTAATTTTCTTCTATTTAAAACTCTCCTACTAGAGGTTTTCTAAGAAATTACTTAAGAAATAAATAGTACATCTGTACTTTGCACTCCTACTCAATCTTGGGTCTTATTTTTATGTTAAGTACATAGATAATTAAGTTTTTCATAAATAGAATCAAGTAACAACAATGGATACTTAGGGGGAAATTCAGAGTTAAGTGTTTCATATGATTATGAACCTTATTGTTATAGAAATCATGTTCAAATTCATAGATTCACAGAGAATAAGCTTTTCATTCAATTATGAACATTCCTAACATACAAATAGTGTTCATAATCATATGAAACACTTAATTTACTTTACAAAGTAGTTTTAGTTCAGGTTTTTGAATCTCGGCTTAAGTTTTAACCACATCTGGGTCAAATTTGTAATTTGTTTATTATTTTCACAAGTTTTTACACTTTAGCTAATAAATACTTTTTAAATGTAAGTACTTATGCATTTGTTTTTTTTTTTATAAAATTACCCTTTACAAAATCAGCTTGCACAGAGAGTAATCATTACGAAACTTTTTTTTTTATCATATGTTTTTTTTATTCATAGCTAAAGTTGTTTTTCTGATAGATAAACTTGTAGATCAAAGTACAGTAGGTACAGCAGAGTTAAGTTTCGGATTGGAAAACCCAAGATACATACAAAAACCTTCTATGTAAGCACATACTGTTGAATTAATTATGTATTATTTGATCACAAACTAAAACAAAAAAACTAGCAGACGTAATTACAGGTTGAATTGCGCAAAAAAAAAGTTACCGAACGCCGGGTAAATATCGCAAGATGCCGATAAATTGTATGTATTACATATTCAAATCGTATATTCAATATTATTTCATCACTGTACATACTACTATTTGAATCCTGTTACTTACCGAATATCGCTGGATAGAAACTAACTCAAGTATTTGCTTATCAAAACTACAGAGCTCAATCAATTTTGACAATTCATAATCGTGACTCTAAGACTGATAACGATTATTCAAACACGGATTAAATTCGTAAATAAGATAATGTGATACTTAACAATAAAGAGCAGAGTAATTACAAAGATACTAATTAAAACAAAGGCCAGTATATTTAATAAACACTGAACAATGTACTGGTAACTGGTACTGACTGTACTCTGTATTTCTTACTAAAGATAGTTAGTGTTGTGCTCCACTACTCGATCAGTTGAAACTAAATTACTATTTGTTAATTGTCACTGACAGATCAACAGATGCAAGAGTTAGAGGTTTTAAAAGAACCTGTGCCTGTATTTTTAATATTTTAAAAGTAAAGGAAAATTTTATGATTCAAGTGTACTTCTAGATTATCTTTTTTTTAGGAGTAAACGGGTTTCACGTGTCATAATTTCATATTTGCTGATATTTTCCAAAAAAAGCTATCACTAAAAATGTGGCTGCTGTTTTTTTTTATATAAAACATTGCCCCACACTAAGATTTCTCTTGTATCGTGGGTGCGTTTACAGATACAAATCTCACATACACAAACGCCCAGACCCAAAACAACTATCTATAGGCCATACAAATTTTTGTTCCATGTGGGAATCGAACCCACGACACGTAGTGCAGAAGCCAATCGCTTAGCCACTGCACCAAACGTGTCGTCACGTGTGTCACGTTTTTGACGTGAAATTTCTTCTGCAAAACGTGGAATCTAGTTATGAAAAAAATTAACATTTGATTCATGATGTCTCGGCCACACAGTGGTATGCGTATGCATGGCAATGGTACTAAATAACCTGTCAACCTGATCTTTTATTCAACCAGTCACAGTCTGTGCGAAGCTTCATGTTCAGCAATGGACACAACAATAATACTCAAGGGGCGATGGATATCTTCAGTCTAATATGACAGGATGCCGAGCACTTCAGATCAAGGAAACCGAAAAAAAATATCCCTAATGCAATTATTGTTTAGAACTTCTAGCTATAAAACTTGTTTTCAATCGAATTTAACTGAAACTGATAATCATCAAATCGATCATTGAATCGACTACAAAACCATACAATTGTACCTCACTACATACACACGAAGTTGTCAAGCCAAGTGACAGCCGCGTTGCGTTCCAGATTTCAGTTAAAAAATGCATTGTGTATTTCAATAATACATAAAGAATCCCAACACTATGAAGGAATTATGGTTTATTAGCGTATTTATTTATTCAGTATATTATAACTGACATATTTACAAATTGATTTATTTTTTCCGAACCATATAATAGGATGACAACTGTAAAAAACAAGCAATTAAAATAAACAACATGCCTAAAATATAAGAAAGTTAGACCTGGATCGCCATTAGTAGACCGAGAGAAAACAGCTGTTGTGATTATGAGTCATCAACCTCCAGTTTCCTGCATTAGGGATGTCGGAAGTGAAAAAAAATATCGATATTTCGATATATCGATATTTATTAAAATATCGATTTCGACTTCGATATCACGAGGAAAAAATATCGATATATCGATATATCGGTCAAATTTTCAGAGATTTTCGGTTTTAAATAATAATGTATTTAGTTCAGTCTGACTGGATAGGTAATAGTATTTTTTATACAAAATGCACATTATTTTAATGTATGAGAATCTTAATAAAAACGAAGGTAATTCAATCATTATTCCTTTTTATTAGGCAAAATCGATACTTCAGTACTACCAACCTTGCTGACTATCTAATCTTTTCACCACAGCATGAGCTATTTTTGTATAACTCTTGCTGACATGAGAGAAGAAGAAGATTAGACAAAATTAGAAAATATCGAAAACTAAATAACAAATTCCTAATATTTTTAAGACCAATTTATTTTTTCTTAAATTTGAAAAAAAATATCGTTTTTGATACGATTTCGATATTGAATATTTTGTATCGATATATCGATATATCGGATCAAAATATATCGGGTAAAAATATCGATATATCGAATCAAAAATATCGATATTTCGATATATCGATATTTTTTCAACAAGCCTATCCTGCATCCCAAACACACCAAAAATGTCGAAAGCGAAAAAAGTTATCGAAGAAGCGAAGGAAATTAACAATCCTGAAATAGATTTGGTTGACAAAGGACTCTCTAGCCTCGATGAAATACCTGGATTGTGTAAGTTAATTGCTTTGAACCTGTTTACCCTTTTAAGGGCGTAGTGTAAACCTGTTTTAAAACTCGTTTTGAAGTACAATCTGCTCCGTACTGTACATAACATACACCGTATGTTCATAAACATATTATTTTCTTTTATTGCTGTTTTTAAATCGCGATAAAAATCGAATTCTAGATTGAAGAGTTCACCGAGGTTGCATACAATAAAACAAAATTTATTTCACTTTTGTTTTTACTAGTTTTATAGAATGTAGGATGAGAAGCCGCCCACAGATTTAAAAATAGAACGATAGTTTTAAGTTTGTTACCTCACCCATTATTTTAAGTTTAATTACGGAGTTAATTTTAACAAATGACATCATTCTATTAATCATGAAACAATGTTTCGTAATGCGTTTCCTTACCTTATTTATTTCAGCTCTTTGTTAACTTTTTGTTTTGAATTCAATCATTTAAAGCTATATTTCTCATCATAGGCTCTGTGAAAAAGACAACTGGTAGTAAAAAAACTTCTTGATGATGTGTAGTCCACCAAACCGAACCAGCCCTGCAATTCAGAACCTTTTTGATAAGTAGCTGACAACCGATTGAGTTTGTTATCTTGTTTCATTTACGGTTCTGGTAATAAGAGAGAAAGAGAAAGCTTACCAAATCGTTCGACAACTGACTTATCAAATCATTCTAAATCAGGGGGCTGGTTAGCATAGTAGGCTAAGACCTAAACCGTTCCCATTCCGAGAAAGTCCGAAGATAGTGTGTAGGATCTGTGCTCTAAGTTATTACGGGCTGGTGTCCGCAACTCCACATCTGAGCGCATATTTTGCGTGATGATCTGAGCTCTAATTAACCATCATCAGCTGTTACAGTTTAGCCTCATTACCTCCAGTGTTAGGACAATACAATTTAAAGGGCCAGAAACCTGACTATTATCCTCTAATATCCAAGTGCCACAGATCATCTATTGTGTCTAGGATCAATCAATTAATCATTATCTCTCTCTCTTTCAGTCAGCCTCGCCAACATAACTCGTCTCTCTCTAAGCCACAACAAGATACAAGTTGTTCCGGCCGCACTAGCAAATCTCACAAACTTGGAGATACTGAATCTTGCCAACAACCACGTCCAGGAGTTGCCGGTCAGTCTCTCCTCGTTGCCAAAACTCCGGATTCTCAATGTCTCTCTCAATAGACTGTATGGGCTACCAAGAGGGTTTGGATCTTTCCCTGTTTTGGAAATCCTAGACCTGACGTACAATAATCTGAATGAAAAGAACCTGCCTGGAAATTTCTTTATTATGGGTTTGTATTTTTCATTTTTTGTAATATTAATATTGACTATGTAAATTCTGGAAGAAGAAAGTTAAAACGCTGGTTTACCCTTAAGGCTCATTTACACGGAGATAGTTTCTCGAAGCGAGTCTCATGCTATCTCTGTT
This sequence comes from Amphipyra tragopoginis, assembly GCA_905220435.1. Lineage (NCBI taxonomy): Eukaryota > Metazoa > Arthropoda > Insecta > Lepidoptera > Noctuidae > Amphipyra > Amphipyra tragopoginis. Next base: position 5,250,646 of record HG991999.1, read on the forward strand.
TTCATCGTAGAAAAAGACAATGACAGAACGAGTCTCGCTTCGAGAAAGTATCCTCGTGTAAATCGGGCTTTACAATTAATGAAAGTATAGACTACACGTTAATAATGGCATTGGTGCTAGAATGAGACCTCAATTCTTCAACTGATAATTAATTTGAAGCTGACTCCCTTGTTAAGGCCTCTACACACCAAAGACGCCGGGCCCCGGCGGGTTATTGCAGCCAACTAACGCGAACTAAGCGAGCGAACATGACGCAAAACAAGCCCGACGGCATAAGGGGCCGTCCATTAATCATGTGAGGCTCGAAAGGGGGGGGAGGGGGTTTGGCAAAAATCACGAAATATCACAAGGGGGGAGGGGGGTGTAGTAAGATATCACGTGTATTTATTTTTTCGTCAAACGCGCGATTTCTAAACCGAAAAGCGAAAATTTTTATGCCAGTCATAAACAACCTGCAACCTTTCTGTCTAGACATTTTAATCATAGTCCTTAATTTCAGAATAAAATTAGCTTATACTTTATGCCTAAAAGATCATATTCTAAAAATTTTAAGATTCTTTTTAGGTACTAAAAAATACACGTGATTTTGGGTGGGGGAGGGGGGTAGTCTTAAACCTCACCACGTATCACCAAGGGGGAGGGGGGGTTTAAAAAATGCTAAAAAAACATCACGTGATTAATGGACGGCCCCTAACCCGCCGGGTTAAGGCTTTGGTGTGTAGAGGCCTTTAGAGTTTTTTTTATAAAGAGTACGTTTTTACCATAATACTAAATGTAACTATATACTAATATTGGAATGGTTTCAAATGTTACAAATCCACATAACTTATAAATAAAAACAATTTCAGACAGTCTTCGTGCCCTGTATCTGGGTGATAATGACTTTGAATACCTGCCTGCTGAAATTGGTAATCTGAAGAATTTACAAATTGTGAGTATTATTATGTTTTCCTTGAATTCATTGTAACGTGACTCGTAACCACAAACACTCATTATGAAGGATTGAGGAAAATGATACTATTGTTTCACGAAAGCCAACAATTTTAATTGCTAGTTTTTGTAAAACAGATATTTGTATAGGTAGACCGTTGGACATATGAGTGAGTGCTCTCTGTTCTCGGTGTGCGCTGGTCAGCGCAGCAGAGCATTTTTTGAGACCACTGAAAAAACGACTTTAAGACTATAGCATACAGTGCAAAATTAAACACGTCTAATTTTGCACTGTATCATCTGCCTAGCCTTTTCCCAACTATGTTGGGGTCGGCTTCCAGTCGAACCGGATGCAGCTGAATATCAGTATTTTACATAGAGCGACTGCCTATCAGACCTCCACAACCCAGTAACTGGGTAATACGATACTCTTGGTAAGACTGGTTGTCAGACTTTCTGGCTTCTGACCAACAGTAACGACTGTCAAAGATCTACAAATGATAGCCGGGACCAACGGCTTTACGTGCTTTCCGAGGCACGGAGGAAACTCGCTATGGTAAATGGTCACCCAACCACAGACCAACCTCGGCAAGCGTGGCTTAACCCGGAAGATCGGTCTATGCGGCTGTAATTGTTTAGCCACGAGCTCCTCCTAATTTTGCACTGTATGCTAGTGTTTAAGTCGTTTTTCAGTGGTCTCAAAAAATGCTCTGCTTTGCTCTCGGTCTGCGCTGGTCATAACTTGTTCAGCACATTAGTATACTTACAACCATGCAATATTTACACCAAAATTCATTCTAGCAGATAGGTAGCCAGTGTGTTGCTTCGATGATGACGATATTTTCATTCATTTTGCTGGCTAATCACTTGAAGTGCAAAATCCGCTAGCAAGTCTTATTGCGAAAGTTATTGCATGCAAGTGCTCGCTTAATTCATAAAACTTGCAGTAGTCGCTTGCTGCGAGTGTGTCCACAGGTTAAAAGATTATTGTGGAAGAAAACTTTGCACAGTAAAATTTGCTAGTGGATTTGGGTGCTTTACTCCATTATCATCATCATCATTCAGCTGAAAGACGTCCACTGCTGGACATAGGCCTCCCTCAAAAGGGGGGGATTTGCCGTAATCGCCACGATTGGCAGGCGGGTTGGCGATCGCAGTATGGTTATAGTACTCAGAGAACGCTGCTGCCCATCCTCTAGAGAATCCCTTAGTCGCCTTTTACTACTCCCACAGGAAGAGATGGAGTAGTGCTATTCTTTAAGTCCGGCATTACACGAGACTTTACTCCAACTAGCATGTAATTAATTACAGGTGTTAACTCTTCTTATCCCAGCTTAAATGATTCCCATGACCTGGGGCCTAATTCTCCTAAAATAAATCTTGATAAATCACAACCGAACCAAGGCCGAACCGTTCATTCAGACAGTTCTCAATTTCAGAAGCTGTCGAATTGTTCGACACAAAAAACAAAATCAATCATTTTGAAAGTTTTCGAAAACATGAACTGACTGACGGTTGTGGTTCGATTGCGTTTAGCAACAATTTATTTTAGGAGAATTGGGCCCCAGCTGTAGACTGTAACAGAATTCTATTATGCAGAATACGTCTGGACACCCTTCCAGCATAGGCCTTAACCTTCTGTTCTAATCCAGCTGAAGCTAGAGCCTAATCATCGTCATAAAATCAATTATCGTATTGGTTTATCACAAGTAATCTATGTTTAGTACCACAATAAAAGATTGTTTCATTGTGTTCAGCTGTCGATGCGTGAAAATGATCTGATCGAAGTGCCGCGCGAGCTGGGCCAGTTGGCTCGGCTGAGGGAACTACACCTGCAAGGCAATAGGCTCGTCGTACTGCCGCCTGAGATCGGTAAGTGGTACATTTTGAGCCCTCTATAGGAGACAGACTACATGACTTCTAGTTGAGGTGTAAGGGAGTGACTCTTAACTTTCAGCTTCTCTTATCATGAATATTACTGGCTTATTGTGTCTTATATGGTTTATACTCACCGTTAATGACGAGATTCTGACGGCCGATAGATTGGTCCGTTGGTTAAGAGCCACCTTGCTAGCCAACATACCCCTAAAAATTGACGACGCCGTTGTTGTGAGAATGAAAATAGTTCCCCTAAGGGTAAAAAATCCACTGTACGTTCAATTCACGAAGACGCGCCCCACTCCTTTTTGTCAGAGATAACCACGTGATGCGTATGCACACATCTCTTTGGGAATCACGGCTCATCTTCCTTGCGGAAGATGTCCGGTCCTTTGGAAGGCATACCTACACGGGGACACAGGTCCAACGCGCAGAGGCCCCTTTGAGAACTTTAATCTAAAATGGGATGGGGCACCAACTGGGGACTATCCACGGCTGCACTATTGGAGTACAGTCATGAACCGTCTCAGGTGGGTGCAAGACTATTGTAAAATATGGTGAAAAATATTTGGTCTATGGGAAGGGGTGTTAAGTGGACTGGATAACTTCTATTGCCGGAAGAAAACGGCGTCTGCCTTTCAAGTTTAAAATTTAAAAGTTTTGGCAGACGGTGACTCGCCAGCTAACTAGCTGGGCCCCCCGAAATGCCGCCAGTATAATAGGCGAAGGGGGCAACAACGCACATCTCTTCTTATTATCTTTTATTAGTGTGCGTATGCACACATCTAACTATTGTGTGGCGATAGAACTAACACAATCATAATAATCGCTTCAGCGACGTAGACAAAGTGGCGCGCGTTTTCGTGGATTGAACTATCTTTATAATATTATTGGACTTGGTAGTAGAAAATAAGCCAACCCTTTCGTCCCTTTAATGTCTTTAACCCCCCTTAGTCTACTTATAAATGGGATAATGTCAAGAAAATTGTCATCAACATCGTCCTACGTGCTAAATAACAACGTACTGCTGTCACCAATCCATCTACATAGGTACTTCTGATTATTTATACCAGTTTAATAAAAGGTTCATTTACAAGCTTATACAATGATCCATTTATTTCACAGGTACTCTGGACCTCGCGAGCAACAAATCTGTGTTGAGACTCGAAGGTAACTTCTGGGTGCCGCCCATTGAGGACCAGCTGAAGTTGGGACCGTCTCACGTACTCGACTACCTGCGCTCTGAGACTTATAAAGTGTAAGTATCATAGAATTATGTTCCCAAAAAATTACAGAAGTGTTTCATAGTATTGATTACGACGAATGGAGTCTATTCGAAAATAGAAAAATAAAAACTTTTTTTTTTTAATAACAACGGCAAGTTTTTTTTTAATAACTCTTTGTCCGACCTTTGGATCGAACCCAAGACCTCACGCTCAGTAGCCGCGCTTGCGACCACTAGACTAAAGAGGCAGTCAATTCTAAGGCGATTCGCACACTGTACCGCATCACGCAGCGTAGCGCGGGAGTGCGTGTTCTTATGTTGTTTGTAAGTATCTGTATTAGTATAGAAAACACGCATAGTGCAACACACTGAAAACACTGCGCGTGAATGCGTTTTCAGTGTGTTGCACTATGCGTGTTTTCTATACTAATACAGATACTTACAAACAACATAAGAACACGCACTCTCGCGCTACGCTGCGTGATGCGGTACAGTGTGCGAATCGCCTAAAAGAAACAGGCCCTTCCTAATTTCTTGCGTTTTTCCTGCCCCTGATAAAATTGCGTTTTTTTTCCCACCCCTGGACTAGACGGATGGTGGATACAACTATCAGTAGCAAAAAAGCTGATAGTTTCAACTAATGTTTAATTTTGTTCACAGCCTGTACAGCCGACACATGTCGGCCAAACCGCCACCACCGCCACAGACGCTCGACAAAAGCAAGAAAGCTAGCAGAGCCGCCTAACATGTTACAACGAATATATTAATGTGCCATTACTTATTAATACGGTTTGATTAACGCTTGACAGGAATTGTAACGGTTTGGATGCTGGCCACACCTAATGCAAGAGTTGTCAGCTGTAAACTACCAAATCAACAAGTACGCAAGTGCTCGTTTCGTTCGTAAACCCTTCAGAAGTCGACCTGCTGCGCTGCCGGCCGCTTTCTCAAAGAACGTAAAGTGACATTTTGTTAATTTAAAGTTTTAAACACTACGTAAAAGCGCAACTTTTTCTCTATCTACCAGTCTGGTCCGTATTCTATCATTTGTCAGTTACAAGATCCAGAGACTTTTACAGAGACTGTTTAATGTAGATGGTCACATTTCATTACATAAAAAGAAACAAAAACTTTAATTTTAAAAACAATATTAGTCCTGTAACTCATTAAAAGTAAATGAGCTTAAAAGTAGTCCAGTAATTTGGTATAACAAAAACATCTGTATGTCTTCAGAATTTCTAGGGACATTTTCTATGTTTTTGCTCATAACTCAAAATTAGGTTTACTCACTTAAGGCGCTACCCCCACCGAAAGTGGCGCCACTTCAGAAAAAAATCATTATTTCTGTCAATACACAACACATTGAAATTTCGTACGTGCAACATTTTAGTCAGGTGTTGTAGAAATTTTCGAACAAAAAATATCAACACTAGAGCTTCTGGATTCGAAGTTTTAGCGATAAGTACCAAAAACGGCCGTTTTTAGCATTAATTACAAAAACTTCTAACCTAGGATGTCAAGTGTTGTTGTTTAGTGTTCTTAAATTTCTACATCACTTGACTAAAATGTTGTACGTATGAAATTTCAATATGTTGTGTATTGACAGAAATAATGATTTTTTTCTGAAGTGGCGCCACTTTCGGTGGGGGTAGCGCCTTAACGGCCATTTAGAAATCGGACGGCAGTGCATGTCCAGTTTGAAAGTCGGTTGCAAGTTACAAGATATCTGAATTCACTAAGTTTGTAACACTTTTATAGGGAGAGGTCTGCGTAGTGTGTCGCGCGTCTATACATATAACACGCAAACCTAATTCGCTGCAATTGGTTTGGCTGGAGACCCTTCAGGTCTCGCCAATAAACTGCCCGGTTACGTAGAAACCGTCCACTAGGACGACCTAAAGCAGTCAAATAGAAAAAAAAAAAAAAAGCTGCAATTGGTGTGGTACAGTCATGAGTGACAATGAAATTAAAATTAAATAGTGTGTAAGATTAAGGAATTAATATATCATTGTTACAATCATCTTATTGTATACAAAATGAGTTTTGGTTAGTCTCTTTAATTATTATGTGAAAAGACGTTATCAATGGAATCAGCAAACACGATTCGGCACAGATTTATCACTTATAAATTATAAGCCGAAATATTTTGAGCTTATAAATCTCATAAATTATCTGAACAGTATTTTTTATAACAAAGCATTTTACAAGAGTTTATCCTTATAGAAAATGTAAAAAGGAAATCATTCCGAATGACAATTAACTGTCGGCCCTCTAAACCCGTGCTAGGTCTGCAGCGGTAGCTAAGAGAGGACAGCCTCGTGTTGTGGGGCAGCCTAAGCCTAACACCTGGCCCATATTAAAAATATTATGATATGAATATAATCCAAATTAAACTGTGACACAAAATATTATATAAACTTAGTTAAAGTCGGCGCCAAGCAGTTTACTGCGTTCCGTCGTGTGTATGTAAGAGCCAGAGGGGTATAGGGGAATCTCTCTATATCTCTGTTACTTGGATTCGTGTGCTTCATCTTAGACCCTGCTGCGCTTACCGTCAGGTGCGACGACGGTCATAAGGGAACAAGAAAAGTAATAAAAAAAAAGTGCACTTATATGTAGATGTACGTTAACATAGTATATTTTTTACATTAATTGTGGTGCTAATTTATTAACTTGTATGTTGTGGTTGTATAATGAAGTGCATTCGTATTAAATTATTAACTAATTTTATTTTTTTATTTAGTTGCCCTTTTTTTAATTTTTACTCCAAATAAATGTATTTTTGACTCTTGCTTCTTCTTATAATTGGGGTGCATGAAAAGAGCCTCCACGAGTGACGATACTTCAGTACGTCCGGCGCACCCGGGGCAGTCAGCCTCGCTACCAACCTTGCTAATCTTTTCACCACGATATGAGCTATTCTGGTATACTCGTGCCGACACGATAGAAGAAGACGTGAAAAAGACTTCCATTTTATTTTTAAACGTTAGAAATACTGCAGTTGTCGATTTTTTTAAAAGTAGCTTTCATTATTCCTGAAACGAACGGACAAAACTCGAAGTACAGTCCGCGAGGCCTAAGCTGAGCTTTGCATGTGTGTGAGAATGAATGCAGACGCGTGCTTTGCTCGGTTTAAACCTGTTTATACTGCTTTTTGGCAATCGATTCTATGTGTACTCACACAAATGCAAAGCTCAGCTTAGGCCTCGCGGACTGTACCATCCTGCATTTTATGGCACCTGTCAATAGTAGTGTTGCCTAACTGTCGATTGTCAGTCGATAGGTTGTTAATACCGGTAGGGTTATCGATAGTATTGGAATTTAACAATACTATCGATAGAATCAATCACAAATATCAGTAATACTATTGATGAAGAGCAATAGTTTCGGTAGTTACCGATACTATTGAGTACTGATAATATCGATAGTAGTGATTTTACTACAATCACGGTCGATACTATCGACGCTATCGGTAGTACTGCAGCTGGATTTTACTCGTCGTCAGCAGAATACTATCAAATTTTGTTCAACTATCGATAGTTAGGCAACACTAGTCAATAGAATATTATATGGATGGGATCAATAATAATCAAGACAGGATCTTTAAAAAGATTCGCCTAAGAAGCTTGTTATAATGTAGGTGTTTGGTAATCAATTAAATACAACCTCTTTATTAATATACTGGGTGTCCCTGGAAGTATGGATCAAATCGAATAGGGGCATGGGCAAGGTTATTTCAAAACTTGTAGTAGTAAAAACTTGAGTAAAATTTTTACTAGACCAAAAAAGCCTTTGCAGTAAATGTTTTTTCTTATTGAACACATGTTTTCTAGCTGCGTATAAGTATTACCACAAAAAAGGCTTACTGTTTGCCAAGTTCTGAAAAAAAATTATAGCTCTGATAGTTTTTTTAGTGATTTTTTTCTGTGCGAAGTGATTGAAAAAAAAAAACAATAATTGGTCATAACTTTTGAACCGTAAAAAATTGCACCGACATTCTTAGAGTTAAAAAGTTTAGAAATGACATTGCCCACGCCCCTATTCGATTTGATCCATACTTCTAGGGACACCCGGCCTGTATTGCTAGAAAAGTGATACCGTAATGAATATGAAACTATAGAGATAGGAAAACAATTTTAAAAACAAAACCAACATACATTTCCAAAAGTTTATTTATACAAAATGTTAACGATTCAAAGACAATCTAAAATCAATTTGTTATTGGATGGAATTGACAATGTTAAGAGATTTGTACGTTTGAGTTTCTAAAGAATATTGGTATATTTATGATACAAAATAATTTTGCGATGTCCCACAAAATAGACAGTTTTATTTGGGGGGTTAGGAAACTTTCTGGGGTTTTTACACCCGTTAAAATACTTCCTCCAAAACTCTTTAAAATCAGTTGTTTATTATAACGAGTATACCCCTAATACCGGGGCCACACTAACGCCGAACGCCATTAATTAACGCATTAAGGGTTGGACCTCATCTGGCAGCACGGAATCGCCTTTTTCCGTCGCCCTTTCTCTTTCTGTCGCTTAAAACTGCCATTTGCTAGACCGAGACAGAAAGCATAATGCGATAGCACGCGGCGGAATCCTCGAGGCGATCGGCATCACGGACAAAATGCAATGGTCGGCAATGGCAGTTTTAAGCGACAGAAAGAGAAAGGGCGACGGAAAAAGGCGATTCCGTGCTGCCAGATGAGGTCCAACCCTAAGGCTGTGGTCTGTTACAAATGCCATACGCCGCGTCCGGCGTGACGCTGTACGCGGCGATGTTGATGTTTATTGTGGAAATGTGTACTATAGTGGTATCTCTCACACGCCTGACGCCGCGTCTGAGTGACAAAAATACAAGGAATTTGAGCAAATTGTGCGTTAATTGATGGCGTTAAGCGTAAGTGTGGCCCCAGTTCAAAGTTTTCTGCTGTACACAACTGTTATCATAAGTGCACTTAAAATACGTTTACATATTTGTAACATTAATAAAAATATGGTGTTTATTTATCAAATTGTGAGCAAATAGTTGTATTGTCAAAGGAATGTTCAGTTAATGATATTACAAATATACCAAAACCCAAAAATTATGAAACACAAGTTAAGATCAGTGCGTAAATTAATTATATTTTATTATATTTCCATTAGTTTTTTTTTCTTAGGTATTTCCTAGTTTTCGGGACATATTTATAAAGCACTTAAATAGTTTCCTTAAAGGAAGTGCAAAATGCACATTCAGTTGCTTAAAGATTCAGTTAGAGAGATATTTAGACTAGATAAAACTAGAAAAAAAATAGTATTACTTTACACTAATATTTTTAATATCAAATACTAATTAACCTAAGCAAAGCCCCCACACTGGCCTTCCAACTTATCATACACAAACAAATTAATTAAGTTACGCAAAAAATATTAGTTCACATACAAAATAGAGATCACTTCTCAAAAGAATAAACACTAGTCCCCCTTAAAAATAGAGTGACTCAAAAACTAGTTGTGTACATATTGTGTATATGTCGTGGCCATATCTTAGAATTGATCACTTCATGATGTGGCCGGCCATTTCATGAAATGGTTGTATTTCATTATATGGCCAACTAAAACGGGCCATATCGGATAAACGTCAACGTTTAATGATATGTCCATCCATGTTTGGCCATATCATTAATGTAGTGTTTCCATGATATCAAAGGTTTAATAAAAAATCCAAATAAAGGAAGCATGTACCATGCAAGCAAAGGAGTAGACTACGGAATTTCAACGCACAAAATATTGATGCACGTTACCGCGAAAGTTTAATAGCTTGATTCACCAACATTAAGGGGATCTGACGCAATTGATAACCAAATTATGTTAAAATAACACAGTGCGGATCAGACGAACGTTGTCTGTATATCAAAATAAGGCAAAGAATGCCGCTGTCGACAATTCATATTTTTGATTAATGACTGTATGGTCGAGAAAACATGTATGTGTTTAGAAATAAACAATAAGGCGAAGAGAGAAAAAAGCTTTTAGAATGAAATAATTATTATTAAAATTAAAATACTTGTTGACAATGAAGCTCAGTGTGTATATTGAGAATCTTATTTTTTATGGTAAAAAATGCCGGCTACACATTCTCGCCGGGACAGCCCGAGACTTCGATGCTGTCCTTTGCTATTTAATGTTACAAGCAAAGGATAGAGATAATGTCTCAGGCTGTCTCGACGAAAATGTGTAGCCGGCATCAGATATGACATCGTCAAGTGAAGAAGCGGAATAAGGGGGTATCCAATGATATTATAATAAAAAAGGTAAGATAGCTTGTGTAAGACATAAAAAACTGTAGCTGCAATATTATACAACATCCAATATAAAACCTACAGGGACTTTTTTGTGCCCGATCTGTGTAATTCCTAAACTGTAGGACATAGAAAACATGCTACAAGGTGCCATGGGCTCAATTTTGAAGAAAATAAAAGTGAAATGATTTTAAAAAGGAGATAATAAAAAGAAAGCTTTGTTTTATTCTTATGCCGGCTGTACACACTCGCCGAGACAGCCCGAGACGCTATCTCTATCCTTAACTTTTACATCAAATAGTAAAGGACAGCTACTAAGTCTCGGGCTGTCTCGCCGAGTGTGTACAGCCGGCATTAGGGCCGCAAAAAATATAATTGTACACTCCCGGACACCTGAATCGAGCAATGATGTTTTTTTATAAATGTCTGTATAGTTCCCACCATACGGAAAATCCTCGCGCACTTTTTTCGTGTCACTGAATAAAGAGCTGTATCAGTATAGCCTTTAAGTATAAAATCCGATGCAGACATCAAGCGTTCATGTGCAAGAAAACGAGCCTTAACCGCTAATGCCCCAGCGCCACCGATCAGCGGCGGCATCCATTGTTTATCTGTTGTATCTCTGAAACTGGTTCTTAATGAGTTAATACATAAAAATGCACTGTGGCTCGGTTTAGGAGTCCGGGAGTGTTTATTTAACATTCATTTTGTATGCCTGGGCCAATTTTTTCCATTCTATTAGTACGAACATAACCTATCTACCTCTTTAATTATAACATCATTTATATTAAAATTAGTCTTAAAGATACGACCTCAATCGTCATCATAGTCTGTGTCGTCATCATCATCGTCAGATATCTCCATGTTCCGCGTGGAGTTGGCCATTGGCACCGGCTTCCGTGTCCGCTCGAGAGAGAACGCGTAAGCTTCGTAGTCCAACACCTCATCGTCGCTCAGGTGAGAGTTACCTTCGACGAAGCTGGCGAACCTGGAACAATTCACACTAATATTAATGAAAGTGAGTTTGTCTGTTTGTAACTTCTTCACCGACTAAACTACTGAACCAATTTTGATGAAAAGTGGCACGGAGATAATCTGAAACCTGGTGAACGACATGGGATACTTTTATCGACTTACCACGTGATCGAAACTTCGCGCTTTAGCTAGTTATTACAATGTGTCAATATAAATTTGGTTCAAATTACAAAAGCACGTCGCGCAAATTTAATATTATACTTATCGATTAAAAAGGAAAAAAGTACACATAGGGATGCAACATGCAAATATTTGATGAGGAGTGTTCGTTGGTTCGCTCACTCGGCGCCCTTTCTCTCTCCCTCCCTCACCCAGCGAGGTGGCACGCGGTAGCACACAAGCGAGCCCGCCGCTCACCATAGAGAAAGCTATCCTCTCCTCAAATAAGATCTTTCCTAGTACTCGTTTAACCGCTAACGTCCCGACCGACGATCCGGATTGTCAGTGCCATTGTTTATCTATTGTGTCTATAATTACAGTACTCAATCGGTTAAAATAGATAAGTTACCCATCAATAACAAGAGAACGAAACGTGCGACCCATTTAGCTAGTAATCTAAAAAATACGCCTAACACCACACGCGGTGTTCAAAGAAAACAATGTGTTGAAAAAAGTTAAGCATAGAACCCGATAGATGGCATTACAGGTATTATGGTTTCGTTCAATCGACTTGTACGTACCGCACGGTATTTCTGTCACCAATCACTGATGTCCCATCTTCGTTCTTCTTATATCTGAAGATTATTTTTGTAAAGGTCAAGCGCATGCGCTCACAACACAACAGGCTGAAATTACGTGGCGTCTTGCCGATATAAAGAAACGTGGATGGTGTAATCGCCGAAGTTCGGTCGCGTAATTTCGGTATGGTTTGGTGCAACACTAATTTAATAAGCAGTGTGAGCGCACATGCTTAAGATGTAGATGAATCAAGAATGTAGGTACTAGCTCAGAATAAAGTCGGAACACAGAGGGTCCAACATTCACAAAAACAGACTTCTAGGCTGTTGATAATTCTTCCGCTGCCAATCCTGACGCAAAAAAGCTAATAACAACATACTTTATTCACCAATCCGCGTGGTAATTACAAGAAAACTCCTTTTCAACAATTTCTTAAAGAGTCTTGTGAGGAAGCTCATATCCAAACGTGCCAACAGTCTACAGTAGCAGTAGTAGTATACTGCTCATCACCCACACTCAATAGCGTGATAATTTGTAACCTATAACTTGCCCTGCTTTTTAACGGATGTGGCTGCCAAATTTCAACTGGATCTGTCCAGTAGTACTGGCGTGAATTTAGAGATAAAGTTAAGTTAAAGTAGTTGTATGTATGACAGCACGCGGCGTATCCGCTATAGATAGAGGAAACGTAAGCGTTTCTCAAAATTCAACCCTGAAACCGATGTAATGGGGATTCCAAGTTCACTTTTACGGCAGGCGAAAGCTAGTAAAATATATGTAAAAAGACCCATCACATAGCCGAAATCTACGGACTCTGTACATCAAACTAAATTACATTGACCAAAAATAATTGCTGGGAAACGACTTTTATTTTTTGGCATGAAAAAAAAACGCTTTTTTTGTAGCGCGCAAATTATGGTTGTGGCGATGCCGCGCGTTTGCATGCGTGCAGCAGCGGCTACACAGCCAAGCCAAGGCGATCGTGTGCGTTTGATATTCATTGCGTTTTTGTAACTTCAAATGCGTAATTTGTTAGGATAAACTGAAATTTTTGATGATGTTTGTATGGAAGAAAGTTTTGTATTATGACTTGGAAATCGATTTTGGAAAAAACTAAAAAAAAAAAAATGTGTACTTTGACCTTCAATATTTCCAAAACCAATGATTTCCCAGGTATGGTTTGTTCGAAAAAAATGATCACAATGATGGGTAGAATACGTGGTTTTCGTTATCGTTAAGGGTCTTTTTACACCCGATATAATAGAAACTAGCAGTGCCCGCGACTCCGTCCGCGTGGAAGTCGGAAAACAATACTGTGTCGCAGCAACTAAATAATGTGTATGTACTCAATTTATTATAATAATAGTCAAAAGTGGCCCACCAGGGCACTAATATCATTTGAATCATTTCTTCAGGTAGAGTTTCAGCTCATCTTGATTGACCGTTAAGATCCATAAAACCTATTATTTCTATGCATTTCTTTGCTAAAATGGATTATAATTGTATATTGATCTTTATTGTGAATTAATATGTAACACGTTGTTTACATATTTATAGGTACCGATTGACTGTTATAATTTCATTTCACTATACATAATTATAGTTACAGATAAAAAATAAACCGTTATCATTCATTAAATAAACCACGGCGTTGACAGGCTTTTTATAATACTGACAACAATGACTAAAATAAAAATAAAAAAACATAACAAAAAAATGAAATACAAAAAGCTAATTTGAAAACTGATTACTGACAAATTCTATGAAATTAGATGATATTCTTAGGAAACATCTGCTCAGTCTTCATTATAAGTAGCGTGATAATACATATCTCACGTATTAAGCTTATCGTGGATAGTACCTATCCGACGTATTAAGCTTATACGTCGCAGTATGTGGAATATGTGGATATAATGTGCCGCTGCTCATCTCCTATGAGCAATAGCGTGATGGTATATATAACAGCAAAAGCGCAGCTCTTTATGCAACACATCAGTGACAGTCGCATTAAAATCCTTCAACGGAATTTTACGTGATTATACATCGCAGTATGTGGAAATAATGTTCCACCGCTCAGCTCCTATGAACAATAGCGTGATGGTATATGTACCAGCAAAATCGTCGCTCTTTACGCAACACATCAGCGAAAGTCCCATCAAAATCCATCCAGGGGATTATAAGTGATGCCCGGACAGACAAACAGACAATAATTCAAAACAAAAATGTTTTCGTTTCTGTATCGATAGTATAGTACCCCCAATCGAAATTTTGGAAAACAATTTAATGTACAGACAAGGTGCACTTTGAGTTTTATTAATCGTATAGATGAGCTCACCTCTTGGAGTCGTTTAACTTGAGCATAACCTTCCACTGCGCGCAATCAGGACTTGAGCAGTACTTCCTCAGGTTTTCTAGCGCCATCTTGGTTTCCCGAGCCCCTTCTTCGTAGTACTCTTCGCTGGATAGTAGTCTTTGTTTCGGCGGGAATTTTCGACGCCTGACATTATAAAGGACGTTTTAAAAATTAGAACAATTAGTACACACGGCAACATAGTTAAGTGTGTAGGCAACTAATGAGAATCTATGCACTACGCAAGCAACTATAAATTTTGTAATATAAATGACACAGGTAGAATGATTTAATGCTGGTCAACCTGATGATATTTTAATAGGCTGTAGTATTTTGAAATTAATTGAGAGGAATTATAATACTTTATTTGCTTCGATGTGTTATAGTTGGGAGACGTTGTACACTACGCGTAAAATAACTTTGCCTCTCTCAAATGAGGAACAGAACGCTCAATTCCTGTTTCAGAGAGGCAAACTTATTTTACGGGTACGTTGCGTGCGGTGGCGTTTTTTTGGATGTTGTACACATGTTGCCTTATTCGTATAGTTTTTAAAAATCACACTTTACGCTACACACGCTTCTACTACTCATATATCTGAATTACGTACCAATAACCAACCATCCTGTTCCGCAGAGACTGCGGGAAGTACTTAGCGACGAGTGACGTCACGATGACGGCGGCAGACGCCTCTTGATACTCGCTGCTAAAGAATATCATCAGTACGCCTACACACTGAAATTTTATGTTCAGAGTAATCATTTTAAAGAGGTTACGTTAGAAGCTTGTTTTCGCTTTATATCGCCTCACCTGTACTGGGTCGTGTCGGTTTTTTGCATGGAGCAAATACAAAGAGGAGATGTTGTAATGCCATTTTCCGATAATACGTTGCGTGACATTTCACGGGGCGAGGGAAAGTTACACCCCACCTACTTCTATATGTCCCATCAAGCAGTGAATTGGAAAAATTAAAAGCTTCGGATTTATAGGTAACTAACACGTGGTTTAGCTATGTCACGCTAGATCCCTCTAATGTCACAAATGTAATAAATTACGTATAACATTACTTATAAGTGAAATGTGATGCCATCCAGGGCATCAGAACGTTTAAGCGAGTAGATATTGCAAGATAACACACATCATTTCATATTTTTATTTGAACATAACATAACATCACGCCTGTATTCCCCGAAGGATTGGGCAGAGGTGTATAGTACACCCACATTTCGCCGTTATGTTTTAAGTCGCATGTAATAGGGGCGAGTCTATTGCTATCAACCGGGCACAAATCCAGACTCCGGGCTGCTACTGAGAAATTCCACACGGAAAAACCCAATAACACTTTGCCCGACCTGGGGATCGAACCCCGGACCTCACGCTCAGCAGTCGCGCTTGCGACCACTAGACCAACGAGGCAGTCAATAAATTTTATTTCAAATAACAAGGAAAATAATAAAATGGGATGGGAACGTGAACGTAGTGTACACGGGGCGAGTGCCGACAGACTGACAAAGGCCACGCCCACCGTGATGACGTCAGGACCCAGCTGGTATCACAGTGCAAAGTTGCTTAGGCCAACTACTCTTTATATTTGCTTCATAGTTTTTTTGCCATGAACTAAAGAACTTATTCAAGGATACAGACAACAATTGAGCAATCGAGAACTTGTTTCACCTCACTCTCCTCAATTTCGACAAACGTCTTGTCTCGGGAAAGCGTAAAACTTAAAAAAATATGAATAAAACCCCTTACCTGCAAAGTCCACATGACCAAATTCTTGCTTCTCTCATTCTTAGGTGGTCCTATCCTGTAGCAAATGACGAAGCTAACGAAGCTTATGACAAATGTATACCAAAACATATAAGTTTGATACGTCAGTACTAGGGTGCGGATGTTCTCCCATATCTGCTGGAACAGGTACACTCCCACCGTCCAACCGCCGATTAGGATGCCGTATGTTAACGTTTTCTGGAAGACATAATGTTCGTAAATATTGAGCATGGCATCTATGCCATACAGTCCTATACAGTCAGCATCCAAAATATTGGAACGAACAGACTGTTCATAATAGGGTATTTGACTGAAAAAATCTAATTAGTCCGTCAATTAGATTATCAAAAAATATTTGACCCGTCTTTTGTTACGTAAATCAAAATTGACGAAGACACGACACTTTTAAAATTGGCGAAACGTCACAAGCAAGTACAATTTGTACTTGCTTCTGACGTCACAAGCCTCTACTCTCGAGTTTTGCTGCGTTTTATCTTTCCAAATATTCATAGATTTAACAAAAGAAAAATACGTGTCCATTATTTTTCAAAGCTCTTAACTGGCGGACTAATTAGATTTGCAATTTATTGATGTTGTCAACATGCCTATTAACTAAACAACTAAATAAATTTATCTTTATCTCAATGGAATAAAATTCTTGTCAGAATGCAGTTGTCGTGTACTGTGTTCATTCTGAAACACCCCTTCTATCATTGAAATATAGTTTAATTTTCTTAACTGTTCAGTTAGTTTTGGACAATCTGTTCATTCCAATATATTTGATGCTGACTTTACATTCGCTAAGTTCCCTAAATTCGTTAACCCCTTCTAGAATTGAAGTGTAAGTAACATAAGTTATCATTTTCAAATTCTCGTGAAAAACGTTCTTATAATATACAAACACAAATATCATACTGACCCTTGGCAGTAGCTTGCTGATGTAATAAACGAGCACCATAAACGAAGCAAACACGCCGACTAATATGCCGCACAGGTAGAAGAACACCGGGTTTGCACTCAGTGCGCGCGACGAGAATATCAGTGTGATGCCCGCAAACATTAACAGAACGCGCCATAAGTCAACCCCTATAGAGGAAATTAAAAAATGTAGAATTGTAGCCCCCTTATTACAAAAGATGGTCTAAGAAAAACCTATGTTTTAAAATAGGCCCATCTCTTTTTGTTATATGACATAAGAAAGTGATGGGTATATTTTAAATCTGGGTTTACCTTAGTCTTGGTTTAAATCATTTTTTGTAATAAGGGGGTGAAAGTTTAAATGGCTCTGCATTACGCAATGTCCATCAGTGAACCTTGGAAAATTCATAATGTGAGAAAAAGTAATACTTATTTTTAATGTGTCTTGTGAATAAAAATTGCACTTAACATCTTGCGTGTCCTCCCTGAAGCCATCAACCATGCATAAATCCAGCCAACAGGCTGCTACTGAGATCACTTTGAAAAACCCAATAACACTTTGCCTGACCTGGGGCTTGAAACCATGACCTCAGCTCAGCGGCTCAGGTCGCGCTTGCGACCACTAGACCAATGAGGCAATCAAAGTTATAATTATAACAAAAAAATATTACAACAATATAATAGTGCATAATGTTTGTTTTTTGGGTGCATACCTAACTCTTTTGATGTGTGTACAAATATACACCTCAATCCAATCCTTCAGGAATTCAGGTATTATGGTATACTTATAAGTACCTATACGAAATCTGATAATAAAACTTACTCAAAACCTGCAAATCAATAGTGTGCCT
Organism: Amphipyra tragopoginis; assembly: GCA_905220435.1. Lineage (NCBI taxonomy): Eukaryota > Metazoa > Arthropoda > Insecta > Lepidoptera > Noctuidae > Amphipyra > Amphipyra tragopoginis. The sequence goes on from HG991999.1 coordinate 5,268,565, forward strand.
CTCTTTCGTGTTAATGGCCATGCATGTAGGAGTGAACAGGCTGACAGACAAGGTTTTCTGTGCCTTTGTCTGGAACGGATTGACAACGGAGGACCAGCCATAGCTGTCCTCTGTGTACTCTTTATACACCTCAGCTGGACTGGGCCCGATGTATTGACTGAACTCATCATTCTTTATTTTTATGTGGAACTGAAATATTATTATACATAAATTAGATCTAAATGAATGAATAAAATACAGAAAGTTGATATCAAACTTATACTTTTGGATTTTAATTTCTACTGCAGTTTCAACAATTCAAAATAAAAATGATTACAATCAAACAATTCATGAGATTGTTGACTCATATGGAACAAAGAACTAATTGGTTAACTAACTTTCATTGCATTTTTTTTTCTTTATGACCAATAAATCATTTATTAAAGTCTCAAGTACTGTAATTATAGACACAATAGATAAACAATGGCACTGACGAACCGGTTCGTCGGTCGGGCCGCTAGCAGTTAATATCATCTTCAATTAACAATTAGTACAATATCAAAATTAAACTTACTTTTACTGTTTGCCATAAAGCAAACAAGTTCTTAGATGTTCCAGTGTAACAATAGATATCTGTAGTTTTCCTAGCAGAAGCCACATCTCTCTCTATTGTTGTTGGGCCTCCTAGCCAATGTACTGAAAAAATAACACATTATCATGATGATGCCATTACCATTATTAAAAAAAACTAGAAACGCGTTTTTTTTTTTAATGTGGTTAGCAGTTATTTTAAATAAAGAATGTTCTAGTTCTACAAGGCTCTGAAGGAATAAGGTTATCTGTGCTTCAAAATTTGTTATCTCATGTAAATATGATCCAATTTTGGACCCATCACAGACAGAAGAAATGCTATAATACGATGACAAAGAAAACTCTTCGGAATATAAAACTTGTAAGGTTTCATTTACGATTCAAAAGTATTCACAACAATAAACAAAGCAAGCAAACATTGCTCGATAACGTTACACAACGATAACAGCAACGAATACGTTGAGTTTTAAAGCTAATTTACACTTAAATATGCTTGAAATATATCGGAAAGTGTATATTTTGCTTACCATCATACGGCAATGACTGCGATTGAGTACTCAGCACCACAACAAACAACAATAACAACAGCAAGTAATTATAGCCGTTGTCGCCCATAATTGGCTCGTGTTTCACATGAAACTCTCAGAAAACCATCAAGTCTACATCATAGCGGTTCAGCTCTGAACCAGAACTTGGCATTCTTTTATTTTTACCACCTGAAATTCTGCGATTATCGAAAAAAACGCGAATTTGTCGTTTCGATCTATTAATAGGACACGACCAAGGACTTTATATAGAACTGGACCGAGATCTTGGCAATTTCTATTATCTAAAATAGACTTTATGTGCAAGACATAAGACATAATATGGCTTGGCAAACATTACGGTACACTTGAGATAGCAATAATTGTACCTTGTGTCCCTGTCTAATACACACTGTGTGTTGTCACGTAAATAGAAAATGCATATTCCTAAATTAGTAGAATTTTTGAACTAAATGTACAAATTCATAAACCAACTTTTTTCATCTTAATTTATCCCAAGAGACGCGATACAACTATCGGAACTTTTGTTCGTCAACGATTCGTTGTGAGAGGACTTTTTTTCGTCAACGTAAGGCCAGGAGGCGATTTTCATATAATGTGCTTTTATCTATAGTTTTTTGACAGCTTGATATTAAGTCAACGCATTTATTTCAATTAGACCAATATAAAGACACTTTTGATTTATTAGGTATTTATAATAGGAAAAACAAGAAGTTACTGCCGCGTTCCAAAGTGTAGATTCCTATGGATTAAAACAGGCAGTAAACTACATGGTTATTCTTTTGCATCAAAAAAAAAAAATTGGCATTTCGACACATTGTCCATAGAAAAGCTGTCAAAACGTCAAACTCATTCCTTACATAAAAGTTATCTGACGATTGAAAAATCAGCCCTAAATATTATAAATTAAACGATTTGATTGGTACCTATAATAAATATTTTATTACTAATTTAACAAAAAAAATCTAGGTATTCTCTCTATCTGACTCGTAATGAAGATAAGAGAACTCGGTTTGGGCTTTTCTATTTAGCTTCTTCTCAATGGTAGTAAAAAAAATACAAATGCTGATAACCCCATTTGCATTGACGTAAACCGATAATTTGAATTAAAAAAAATTAATAATTGGATTTATTACACAATTAATTTGGAATTTGCGTTGTAAATGCTTGCAAAAGCGAATATTACCCGGACTGTGGAATATCTTTTCACAGAAAGGGTTTTTCATTACTTGAATTTTCTTACCGTTAGGGTGACCATGATACTTCTAGTAGCAGTACATACAAAATCTAAATGTCTAATATGGGATTATTTTTCAAAGATTTTTATTATTGTAACTCTAAGACCGCAATGATACTCATTTTCAAATTTAAATCAAGGCATTGATACATTATTTAATAGCTCTAAAAAGCAAAAGTTTCACGTTCAAAAGACCTTTGTGACTCTAAATAAAAGAAACAACGTGGTTATGAACGTACCAACGTGGATTAGTTTTGTCAACTTTTTTTAGCGCGTAAATTTAAAAAAACATCTCGAGTTGTTTTGTTCCCCACTACATCGATGTAGTTATTAAATACTTTAGTTAATGCAGTTTTAAGTGTTTTTTTAGGTAAATTTGTTTCCGCAGCGTGATATTCTGTCATCATTCAGATATCTGTATCACAGTCAGTCGATCGAAGTTGTCAATGAAATTGTAAACTAGCATTTCGTTGTGATTTCATACTTTATTGTGAATCCTGTTTCAACAATGTCGTACGTTCGTTTACTTACCTTTATCAAAATATCGAATTAAATCTAGGCACATAGTCTCAGTTTTTTTTATTAAAATGTATATAAAATGTGATGCTTTTATTTTTAGCGAAACACAAACAAGACGTCGCCGTCGTGTTAGTATGACCAAACTGCTTCACCTGTGGGAATTTTTAAATAACTTTAAATAAATTGCATATAATATTGCAATAGGTACCTATATTGGTTTATAAATTTCCTTTCATCAATTTGGAATGGGTTATTTATTTCCCTAATGCGACGCTGTCGCTTTTTCTCCATACGATATTTACTCTCTAAATATTCAAATATCTCGTACTCGTCACACATTTACAAAAACAGTACAAAGTGTGATCTAATAAACACTTGTAATTTTTATACAAAGTATCGAGTTTAGAAAGTCTTATCGACCAAATTTTAAGTGGGTCCTCACAACAGTTTACCTCTAATAACAAAAACAATGTTGAATAAGCTCGTAAATATTAACTTTTTCAAGATCGCTTATTTTGACATTACAGCCGCTCAATATACACACTGCTGCTATCAAATAACACATCATGGTATGAAAACTATACAAAAGAAAAGGTGAACGGATTTCGTAAACGTCAACTTAGCAGGCCTGCTACAGGCCTGCTTTAACGATGTCATAGTACAAAAACGCAGGGCAGTTCAACTTCCAGGCAACTTCTGCCCTGCTTTAAGAGGTTATAGTAAGCCCCCTGACCCAAATAGGAGCGGCGGCGCGGCGACCTATAGTCCCAGCCTAACATCTGAATATAATTACAAAATGTACCTAAACAAAAAAGGAGTAGTATGTACCAGGGATGTTACGGAGGTGGTTTTATCGGAACCGAAGTCGGAGTCAGAGTTTTTAAATTTGGTTTGTCGGATTCGGAACCGGAATCGGAGTCCGAGGCGGATTCGGAGGTGTTAGCAGAAGAGAGATGTGTTAAGGACAGGCCTAATAAAATAAAATAGTATTTACATAATTTCAGTCAGCCTCTTTAATTTCAATTAAAAATAATAAACCTACATACTTAGTAAAGGCGCAGGCGATAAAAAAAATGCTTCGACCTCCTATTCAAACCTACGATTTAAAAGTATCGGAGCCGAAGTCGGAACCGGAGATGTAATATCAATCGGAAGTTCCGACTTATCGGAATCGGAGTCGAAGCTCCGTAACATTCCTAGTCTATACATATAATAAAATCGTGTTTCAGGAGTAACTGAAAATATTTCGTCTAGAACTTATAAATCGCACGGTAACGAAACCATAGCGCGATCTAATTCGACGCCAACGCCATCTAGGGAAGTAAAGATTAAATATATGTTTGCATGTTTATGCAAGCATCACGTAAAAAGAACTGACCTAATGCTGTTGACTTTTATAAAAAAATATTGTGCTTATCTCAAAGTAAATTATTTTTTTTGTTTCATCGCAATCGGTTCACGCAATCAAAAGATATGCAAATAATCAACATCTTCTATACATATCAATATATACATAAAATGAAACAGTAAAAAAACTGTGTCTGTACATTAAATATATTTTAAAAAAATTGAGGGGGGTTTAGAAACAGTAATAGAGCACGAATCCAAAAAAAAAATCTGTCTGTTTGTCTGTGTGTCTGTTTGTTTGTACACGCTAATCTTCGGAACTACTGGACGGAATTGAATGATTTATTTTTTGTTGCATAGTTCTTAAGTCTGGGCAACATATAGGCTATAATTTATTTTGGAAACTTGAACACCTGATGCAGAACCGCAACAGACCAGCTAAATTATAAGAGATACAAAAATGGTACCATAGCAAAAATTGTTCCACGTGATGAGCATTTTCTGTTGAGAGAATAAATTTGAAGATTTGGAACACCTGATGTGGAACTCCACGAGCCCAGCTACACTATAACATATATAGGAATGACGTCTTAGCAAGAGTTGTTCAACCTGATGAACACTCTCTGTTGACGTATAAAAATTGAAGATTTGGAACACCTGTTGTGGAATTCCAAGCGCCGAGCTACACTATAACATAAATAGGAATGACGTTTTAGCAAAAGTTGTTTAATCTGATGAGCACTCTCTGTTGATTTATAAAAATCGAAGATCTGGAACACCTGTTGTGCAACTCCAAGAGCCCAGCTACACCATAACACATATAGGAATGACGTTTTAGCAAAATTTGTTCGGTCTGATGGGCATTTCCTATTGACTCATAAAGATCGAAGATCAGAAACATCTGATGTGGAAATCAAAGCTATCACTAATTTCACTGTATAATTATAAAATAACATAAGCTGGGAGTACCTCCACGCGGTGAAGGCGGTAACAGTTTAGGACTGATTTTTGATGACGATGGTATATCATTGAAAATTTTACTCTACTGGCCAAAACTCCCATTTATTTTTTTATTTTATCGAATAACTATGTCTTCGGGCTTATTTTATGTGAGTGTTTAATTTCCTTTTCCATTTATCTTCGTGACACGGTAGCCTACCCGGTAACGTAGGGGAGCAGTCACTTAGATTTTAATTGATCAGGTATCTTCACAATAAAACTATAACCATGTCTAGAAGGAGGTCAAATCTTTCCCAATGTTCCAAAGGAGCTAAAAGATTGAGGATTATAAGCTCCCTAGAATGTACCGAAGAGCGTCCGGAGAGACTTGATGCTGTTCGAGAACATCAGGCTGCAACTCGCTCCGTGGAAACCTCTTCGGATCGCGAAGCACGCCTGACCGCTGATCGTGAACGTCACGCATTGTCTCGCGAGTGGGAGATGTTCACGGATGGAGAATTACGTTTGAGTTCTCAGCGTATATACACATCAATTTCGAGGTCTCTAGAGACAAGTGTGGAACGTGATGCGCGACTGACCGCTGATCGTGCAAGTCATGCATTGTCTTGCGAATCGGAGACGTTCACGGATAGAAAAATACGCTTGAGTTCCAAGCGTATCTACGCATCGACTTCTAGGTCTCTAGAGACAAGTGGGGAACGTGATGCGCGACTGACCGCTGATCGTGAACGTCACGCATTGTCTCGCGAGTCGGAGACGTTCACGGATAGAGAGTTGCGCTTGAGTTCCAAGCATATCTACGCATCGACTTCTAGGTCTCTAGAGACAAGTGGGGAACGCGATGCGCGACTGACCGCTGATTGTGCAAGTCATGCATTGTCTTGCGAATCGGAGACGTTCACGAATAGAGAATTACGCTTGAATTCCAAGCGTATCTACGCATCGACTTTTAGGTCTCTAGAGACAAGTGGAGAACGTGATGCGCGACTGACCGCTGATCGTGAACGTCACGCATTGTCTCGCGAGTCGGAGATGTTCACGGATAGAGAATTACGCTTGAGTTCCAAGCGTATCTACGCATCGACTTCTAGGTCTCTAGAGACAAGTGGGGAACGTGATGCGCGACTGCCCGCTGATCGTGAACTTCACGTTTTGTCTCGCGAGTCGGAGATGTTCACGGATAGAGAAATACGCTTGAGTTCCAAGCGTATCTACGCATCGACTTCTAGGTTTCTAGAGACAAGTGGGGAACGTGATGCGTGACTGACCGCTGATCGTGAACGTCACGCATTGTCTCGCGAGTCGAAGACGTTCATGGATAGAGAATTACGCTTGAGTTCCAAGCGTATCTACGTATCGACTTCTAGGTCTCTAGAGACAAGTAGGGAACGTGATGCATGACTGACCGCTGATCGTGAACATCACACATTGTTTCGCGAGTCGGAGACGTTCACGGATAGAGAATTGCGCTTGAGTTCTAAGCGTATCTACGCATCAACTTCTAGGTCTCTGGAGACAAGTGGGGAACGTGATGCGCGACTGACCGCTGATCGTGAACGTCACGCATTGTCTCGCGAGTCGAAGATGTTCACGGATAGAGAATTACGCTTGAGTTCCAAGCGTATCTACGCATCGACTTCTAGGTCTCTAGAGACAAGTGGGGAACGTGATGCGCGACTGCCCGCTGATCGTGAACTTCACGTATTGTCTCGCGAGTCGGAGATGTTCACGGATAAAGAATTGCACTTGAGTTCTCAGCGTATCTACGCATCTGCTTCTAGGTCTCTAGAGACATCAGACGTTTCAGATCTTCGTTTTTGATGACCCCGTTGTCGTTGGCATAAGCAACAGGATCCGCGTACGAAGTCGCGGGCAGAAGCTAGTATGTACAATAATCGTGTAAATGTTAGAAGACATTGCTAATTATGGTTATATCTTTTTCCGATTGGTTTAGTTAACTTGCGGTATAAAGATATTGTAATGCTTTAAAGGACATACAATATTTAGTAATACTAGGCAGGACTTATTACACCATAAGTCTGCCATATGGTTACCCTTGTGTTAGAAAGTGACAAGGCGTACACTTATACCTATCTCACGTGATTCGCAGAAATCGACAAGTACTCATTCCAGTTGTACGTAGTACTTATTACTTCTATGGACACGACTCGCAACCAACGATTTGTTGCACTGACGTTTGTTTGACACACAGGTTTGACATTACAAAATTATTTTACCGTTGACGTTTGTAATCTATCACAGTGAAGGCACGTGTTGAACTTTAGTCGATTTTTAATCGATTTAGAAAAATGTGCAGCACCTCGTATCACTCGTATCTCTGAACATCAATCGTAAATTCGTAATTCCCACCTATCTTTTTTTTTTATCGTTGGAAAATCCTCATGGATACCCTTCGCCCCGGGAAGGCGAAGGGTTATGCCGGACTCTTACCGGCTAAAAACCCACGTTTGTTCCCACTAGAAGTTCTAGTTCTACTGAACAGTTCTACGGTAGAACTCTGGTCGGGCAAAGTGGAATAATTCCGATGGAACAGGTAGAACAAGTGGGAATAGAGACTCCCACTAGTTGCAAAAACTCCCATTAGATAGATCTAATGGGAGTTTTTGCAACTAGTGGGAGTCTCGGTAGACCGTGGAACTGTTCGGTAGAACAAGTGGTAATAGAGAATCCCAATAGTTCCACTATTTTGTTACACCTAATATCGTTGTACTAGCGAGAAAAAAAAAACCATTAGTTCTACCGTAGAACTGTTCAGTAGAACAAGTGGGAATTGAGAATCCCAATAGTTCTACTATTTTGTTACACCTAATATCGTAGTACTAGTGAGAAAAAAAAAACCATTAGTTCTACCGTAGAACTGTTCAGTAGAACTAGTGGGAACAAACGATTATTTAATGCCAGTGGCGTCACGTAGGTAACAGTGTGGGGCTCCTGGCATTTTTTTTATCCGGGGCCCATTAATGATGAAGCCACTTGTAAGCAAGAACTTTATATAACGTGGTACATATTACTTCTATGCTTGTAAGTAGCAAGATAGGTGCCAATGCCAATCGGTCCCAAAAATAGTTTTTTATCAATATAAGGCTTTGTTGTTTGTGGTGCGGGCCTCAAAGCATTTAAGCCCTGGGCCAGGCATTACAGTGTCCGGGGGTTGCGGAAGTATCGTACGTTCCTGCGACCCCGGCGCAGGTGTGAGATGTAACACCGGGGTGGTTTTAGTCATTGTATTTAGTCGTTGTAGTCTCACAGACCTCTCCGCCCACCACAGGGCGGAGGACATCCATGCGGATTTCCAGCTCGCAAAAAAAAAGGCATTACAGTGTGGGTTAGGGCCGAGTCACATCGGAATGGCAGCGGCCGGCAGCGAAGCAAGCGGCCCCCGACGTCGCCGCTGGCGGCCTCCAGGCCCCACGGTCCTAGTCTCCTCTTGACTAGTTTAGTTTCTACATTCGGCAAGGAAACTCGTGTTTGGAGTGAACATGATGGAATTGGTTATTATAGCACTTATTGCTGAACAAGAAGAACAACGTATCCCGTCGCTAGACTATAGAGTTATGGTACGCTCAGTGATGCGTCGCCGCTGACAGCCGCGGGCAGAAGCACCTAAGAAGAAGCTTTTCAAGCGATACTGGTCTTTTAAGTATGTAGATATAGTCTTCAAGACAAAGTGTTCGCCGCGTCGCTGGCATTCCGGTGTGACTCGGCCCTTAGCACCGACTTTTATGACTAGGACTTTTTTTTTCTTTTTAAGAATAATAAAAAAATGCAATAACTCTCATCATGTTTTTATTTGGTAAAGCATATACAATAATGGAGTGGTCATGTATTAACAGCGGAACACACTAAGGCACTTGCACGATCTGTTTAATAACCTTGTACTTTAAAAAAAAACTTGTACATATAAAAATAAACTGAACATTAACTGCAATCAAAATAAAAAATACAGGAATGTTTGCTTAAATACTGTTCAGAAAACACTTAATTAATAAAAATTATCATAATGCTATTAAAATAATACAAAAGCTACCATTCACCAGTCTTAGGACAGGAATGTTCAAATAAATATATTATCTCCATTTTAAAATACTGACCTAATTTTTTTACTGAATTACAAATCACAGCTTACTCACAAATAAGTATAAACTAATATTTCATGTTTAAATACATTATAGATTGATTTCGATGTGGAGTTCATTAAATTGGTTCACGATGTTATCAAATAAATTTACTACAGAATAATTAGAGAAATAAATTGTTGTCTATTAAAAATCAAAAATATAGTATGTCACTTTTTCTTATTCACTTATTTCAGGTTGTTGTAGATGCTAATTTTGTTTTACACTATAACAATATGAATGGTAAAAGTTTAGTTTCAATCAATTATTATTTATTATTTTTAAGTAAACAATTAAAATAGTCGACTTAATCGACTAGTCCGATAGAACTCGACTAATTCGAAATAAATGATTATAGTGGCATGTATCAAGTATTTCTCTATTTCATTAATTTAAAGGCATTAGTGTTGCTCCATACCATGGCGTAAACACGCGACGCAATTACGGCGTAATTACGCCTGCAGTGCTTTTTAAATTACCCGCAACACTAGGCTGATACTACGTCGCGTCTTGCTAATATAAAAAACATAGCAGGCGTAATTACGTCATATGCGTAATTTTCGCATGGTGTGGCGCTACACATAGGCCTCTTACACTATGTATCTATACAGTTTTCTCACATCTATAGGTCTAAAAGATGCTATTTGCTGTATAGAGTGACAAAATTTTCTAGTAAAACCATGAAACAGCAAAGTCAGATACGATATTTTAAGGCACGGAGACACAAGTTATCACGTTTTAAAATAACAGTTATATTTCTAATAAATAGTTGAATTAATTTCTAATATTGTAAATAGTAAAAACTGTAGCATTCATCTGACTTTGCTGTAAAGTATGGTCATTTGACCATGTAAATTATCTCAGTGACCTTCAATGATATTGCACTAATATACATCTAGGAACCTGTGAAGGCACGTTGAAAGCACTAAGTTATTCCTCTATCCAATAATCTATCTTATGTGTGTATAGTTAAAATTCAAATTCCTATGTTTGTGGAATACTTTGCGATTTTGCGACGACGTATTTAAATTTTCTATGTCCTCGATGGAATGTGGTATCTGTGAAAGAGAAAATTTAACTTTAAAATTATTGTCATAACATCCTACAATCTTTTGCTTCTTGCCGGCTCTTCTCCATAGAACCCTCTCGCTCACACTTAGGCTAAGTGCGTATACACTACAGGCGCGGGTTGCCGGCGCCGATCTGTCAGCGCTTGTCGGTGCTGCTCCGCGCAGTTAGTCGGCGCAGGTAGTCTCTATACTGTGTGGCGAACCAGCACCGACAAGCTCGGAACGTCGCCGACAAGTTCCGACCTGCTCCGATCAGCGCTGGTAGGCCGTTATTTGTTGCTGTATTTGCAAGGGAACAAGGCGTATTTTAAAAAATGCCAGCCCCTGTTTCTACCCGCTTCCTTTATGTAGCGGTTACCTGCATGGACCAGTACCGACAAGCGCTGGTAGGTCGGCGCCGGTTATCCGCTTCCTTTATGTATACGCTAACACTTTACCGAAGCAAAAACATTGGTATCACACCGTTTCGATGGGCAAAATATCAGGAAGCGCTCAGCTATGTGATTCTCTAGTAGAAACAAGTTGCTGCGGCAGCGTTGCGCTGCGTCCATTGACGAAACCGCCGGAGCCACAATGTCACCGTTCAACACCGTGCCTATTAGGTGTAGTTTCTTGGATATTATACTGTCATCTATATAAATAAAAAAAAGTCCTGACTGACTCATCAACGCCCAGCCCAAACCCTTGGACCTAAAAAGCTGACATTTTGCACAGAGGTTCCCTTTATAATGTAGATAAGGAATAAGGAAGGATTTTTCGAAATTCAATCCCTAAGGGAGTTAAACAGGGGATGAAAGTTTGTATGGAAAATCGTCACTTAACGGGTTCAAAATTTCATGCAAGCGAAGCTGCGGGCAAAAGCTAGTAATTATATTCTTGTAGTTGTGTGTGTACCGGTGTATATACGTAGTCCGCTAGCGCTTGCGAGCATCGTGCGCTACATAGTTAGGTCCGCCGTGTCGCGCCCACTCGCGCTCGAACTCGTGTTCCAGTATCTCTGCGCCTCGTTTGCGGGTCAAACCCGTCTCCTCTAGGCTCAGTTCACACATCTGCATGTCGTCCACTCCTAAGGATAAAAAGTTTTATTGGTTACTTCTTGCTTCGAAAATGAAGAAAATCGATTTTTTATTCACTTTTAATAGTCAAAGCAGTGTGCTGGTTAAGAGACATCGATAATGCATCTTAAGTGGTTAAGTTTAATTCGGATCCGAAAAAGGCCTAGTAAAGAGAGAACGCTTTAATTGAGTGAAGGAGGGGGGCGAATTTGGGAATCCGTGTATTGTAATTTTGACGATAAAACAATACAGATTTTCAGTCCTGTTATAATAAATTAGTTTTTATTAATTTGATTCAGGACAGAGTCCTCTTCTAATTAGCCCATTCTCCAGACGTAAGTAAGTATGTGTAAGATACCAGCTTGTAGCAGCACGGGCGTCTTGTCGGGATGCAGCTCCATCTGCCGCGCGACGTACTGTCCGTCGAAGTGCGCGTACCACCAGCCGCGCCGCTCGGCCTCGCCGCCCGTGGTGCCGGCGCGCACGAACGGGATGCGGAAGTAGCGGTGACGAGCGCCTAGGATATACATACCAGCTTGTAGCAGCACGGGCGTCTTGTCGGGATGCAGCTCCATCTGCCGCGCGACGTACTGTCCGTCGAAGTGCGCGTACCACCAGCCGCGCCGCTCGGCCTCGCCGCCCGTGGTGCCGGCGCGCACGAACGGGATGCGGAAGTAGCGGTGACGAGCGCCTAGGATATACATACCAGCTTGTAGCAGCACGGGCGTCTTGTCGGGATGCAGCTCCATCTGCCGCGCGACGTACTGTCCGTCGAAGTGCGCGTACCACCAGCCGCGCCGCTCGGCCTCGCCGCCCGTGGTGCCGGCGCGCACGAACGGGATGCGGAAGTAGCGGTGACGAGCGCCTAGGATATACATACCAGCTTGTAGCAGCACGGGCGTCTTGTCGGGATGCAGCTCCATCTGCCGCGCGACGTACTGTCCGTCGAAGTGCGCGTACCACCAGCCGCGCCGCTCGGCCTCGCCGCCCGTGGTGCCGGCGCGCACGAACGGGATGCGGAAGTAGCGGTGACGAGCGCCTAGGATATACATACCAGCTTGTAGCAGCACGGGCGTCTTGTCGGGATGCAGCTCCATCTGCCGCGCGACGTACTGTCCGTCGAAGTGCGCGTACCACCAGCCGCGCCGCTCGGCCTCGCCGCCCGTGGTGCCGGCGCGCACGAACGGGATGCGGAAGTAGCGGTGACGAGCGCCTAGGATATACATACCAGCTTGTAGCAGCACGGGCGTCTTGTCGGGATGCAGCTCCATCTGCCGCGCGACGTACTGTCCGTCGAAGTGCGCGTACCACCAGCCGCGCCGCTCGGCCTCGCCGCCCGTGGTGCCGGCGCGCACGAACGGGATGCGGAAGTAGCGGTGACGAGCGCCTAGGATATACATACCAGCTTGTAGCAGCACGGGCGTCTTGTCGGGATGCAGCTCCATCTGCCGCGCGACGTACTGTCCGTCGAAGTGCGCGTACCACCAGCCGCGCCGCTCGGCCTCGCCGCCCGTGGTGCCGGCGCGCACGAACGGGATGCGGAAGTAGCGGTGACGAGCGCCTAGGATATACATACCAGCTTGTAGCAGCACGGGCGTCTTGTCGGGATGCAGCTCCATCTGCCGCGCGACGTACTGTCCGTCGAAGTGCGCGTACCACCAGCCGCGCCGCTCGGCCTCGCCGCCCGTGGTGCCGGCGCGCACGAACGGGATGCGGAAGTAGCGGTGACGAGCGCCTAGGATATACATACCAGCTTGTAGCAGCACGGGCGTCTTGTCGGGATGCAGCTCCATCTGCCGCGCGACGTACTGTCCGTCGAAGTGCGCGTACCACCAGCCGCGCCGCTCGGCCTCGCCGCCCGTGGTGCCGGCGCGCACGAACGGGATGCGGAAGTAGCGGTGACGAGCGCCTAGGATATACATACCAGCTTGTAGCAGCACGGGCGTCTTGTCGGGATGCAGCTCCATCTGCCGCGCGACGTACTGTCCGTCGAAGTGCGCGTACCACCAGCCGCGCCGCTCGGCCTCGCCGCCCGTGGTGCCGGCGCGCACGAACGGGATGCGGAAGTAGCGGTGACGAGCGCCTAGGATATACATACCAGCTTGTAGCAGCACGGGCGTCTTGTCGGGATGCAGCTCCATCTGCCGCGCGACGTACTGTCCGTCGAAGTGCGCGTACCACCAGCCGCGCCGCTCGGCCTCGCCGCCCGTGGTGCCGGCGCGCACGAACGGGATGCGGAAGTAGCGGTGACGAGCGCCTAGGATATACATACCAGCTTGTAGCAGCACGGGCGTCTTGTCGGGATGCAGCTCCATCTGCCGCGCGACGTACTGTCCGTCGAAGTGCGCGTACCACCAGCCGCGCCGCTCGGCCTCGCCGCCCGTGGTGCCGGCGCGCACGAACGGGATGCGGAAGTAGCGGTGACGAGCGCCTAGGATATACATACCAGCTTGTAGCAGCACGGGCGTCTTGTCGGGATGCAGCTCCATCTGCCGCGCGACGTACTGTCCGTCGAAGTGCGCGTACCACCAGCCGCGCCGCTCGGCCTCGCCGCCCGTGGTGCCGGCGCGCACGAACGGGATGCGGAAGTAGCGGTGACGAGCGCCTAGGATATACATACCAGCTTGTAGCAGCACGGGCGTCTTGTCGGGATGCAGCTCCATCTGCCGCGCGACGTACTGTCCGTCGAAGTGCGCGTACCACCAGCCGCGCCGCTCGGCCTCGCCGCCCGTGGTGCCGGCGCGCACGAACGGGATGCGGAAGTAGCGGTGACGAGCGCCTAGGATATACATACCAGCTTGTAGCAGCACGGGCGTCTTGTCGGGATGCAGCTCCATCTGCCGCGCGACGTACTGTCCGTCGAAGTGCGCGTACCACCAGCCGCGCCGCTCGGCCTCGCCGCCCGTGGTGCCGGCGCGCACGAACGGGATGCGGAAGTAGCGGTGACGAGCGCCTAGGATATACATACCAGCTTGTAGCAGCACGGGCGTCTTGTCGGGATGCAGCTCCATCTGCCGCGCGACGTACTGTCCGTCGAAGTGCGCGTACCACCAGCCGCGCCGCTCGGCCTCGCCGCCCGTGGTGCCGGCGCGCACGAACGGGATGCGGAAGTAGCGGTGACGAGCGCCTAGGATATACATACCAGCTTGTAGCAGCACGGGCGTCTTGTCGGGATGCAGCTCCATCTGCCGCGCGACGTACTGTCCGTCGAAGTGCGCGTACCACCAGCCGCGCCGCTCGGCCTCGCCGCCCGTGGTGCCGGCGCGCACGAACGGGATGCGGAAGTAGCGGTGACGAGCGCCTAGGATATACATACCAGCTTGTAGCAGCACGGGCGTCTTGTCGGGATGCAGCTCCATCTGCCGCGCGACGTACTGTCCGTCGAAGTGCGCGTACCACCAGCCGCGCCGCTCGGCCTCGCCGCCCGTGGTGCCGGCGCGCACGAACGGGATGCGGAAGTAGCGGTGACGAGCGCCTAGGATATACATACCAGCTTGTAGCAGCACGGGCGTCTTGTCGGGATGCAGCTCCATCTGCCGCGCGACGTACTGTCCGTCGAAGTGCGCGTACCACCAGCCGCGCCGCTCGGCCTCGCCGCCCGTGGTGCCGGCGCGCACGAACGGGATGCGGAAGTAGCGGTGACGAGCGCCTAGGATATACATACCAGCTTGTAGCAGCACGGGCGTCTTGTCGGGATGCAGCTCCATCTGCCGCGCGACGTACTGTCCGTCGAAGTGCGCGTACCACCAGCCGCGCCGCTCGGCCTCGCCGCCCGTGGTGCCGGCGCGCACGAACGGGATGCGGAAGTAGCGGTGACGAGCGCCTAGGATATCACCCTTTTGGGGGAGGCGGGGGGTTTTGGCTGGAAACAAAATCTAATTAAGTATCTGACAACACCCCGTGAAACTGTTGCGATTGGCCAAAGCATCACGCACGCAGCGAACGAATCACGTTTTAAGGGCGGTTTTAGAGTCATGCGGCTAGTGCTTCCTATAATTATACAAGGTAGACCATGATCATAGGTAGCTTGACACGTCAACGATAGCATTTTAAAAAATGATTTTTAGATTGTGTCAAACTTGTTAGACTAAAATTCAGCATGGGACGACATTAAGCCCAGTTCCTGAAAAGCTGATGACCAAATACTCAAAGACACAAACGCTATTCAATTTAAGTTGCCGTTAATTTCGTGCTGTTACTGTCACTTAGAATTAAAGTGATAGAGACAGCACGAGACTTAATGGCAATTTAAAATTGAGTAGCGTTCGAGTATTTGGCCATGATCAAAGATATTTATTTTTGACAAATAAGTGTACGTAAGGTGGTATGGTATAATGTAAAATAGCTCTCTTAACTTAGTTGCCTTTTTCAGCCGTTGCAAACGAATTCTTAATGAAATAAATTAACCGTAGATCGCTGTAATAACTTTTGATAAGTCATTTGTCAAGGCTAAACAACACAACAAACATACTATAGTGAAATAGCTAGTGGTGTCTATTGTTTTTTAGGTTTTAAATTCATAAAGGTACAAGTCCGAGACGGGCTGCAAACTGCAGACTGCACGCAAGTCGCCATCGGAATAGCGCCTTTAAGGTGTGCACTTTAAAGGTGCTATTCCGACAGCGACTGCAAAACTGCAACCGCAGACCGCAGCCGCAGATCGCACCGCCAGCGATACTACTTTTGCAGTTTGCGATCTGCAGCCCGTCTCGGACTTGTAACTTTATATTCTTCTATTGAGTAAAAGCATTTTTGTATAAGATCAACGAAAATATTAAGAAATCACTTGTAAAACTTCCAAAAAAAAAACTTTTATGAATTTATAAGTTACAAAGAAGAATTTAAAGTCTTAAATTCAGTGTTAACGCCGGAGAAGAGTACACACATTAATAAAACATTGTACAATAAAAGCAACTTACCAGCATCCATAATAGACTGTGGCGCCCTCTCCTGGTCGGCCATGGTAGTCTTGCGGGCGTTCTTTGCCTTCCACGCGTGGTACACCTTCAGGCGTCGGTGGAACTCGTGGCGGCAAGCCTGATGTGGAACATTTGTTAGTTTATGATACTTTTAGAACTGATATTGAGTATGTTGTATTGCGATAATTTTCTTTACCTAAATTGAAATCACGATATCGTAGAGGGGTCAACACAGTGGTTTTTTAAAATCAATTTCCCTTACTGTGAACCTATTGCCATAAAAACTTCATAGACCAGCTGTCGCTGAAAACCAGCGCTGTGGCTCTGTCTCGCACGTGGGTAACAACATTATGCTGAGCGACGGCCGTTTTGCGCGGATGCGACGGATATTTATCCCAATAGTTTCTTTTTTTGGTTTTGTTTATATTTTTTCTTTCAACTACGTAGTAATGTTATCATTAATCACTACAAAACCGATCACAAAGGACGTATTTTTTGCTTAGAACCAAAACAGTGCAGAAATGAGCTCATTATTGCACTGTTTTACATTAATGCACTGTTTTTTTTATATTTTATTTAGATATAAATTTACCACATAGGTTTAATGTCTCCCATTAAGTTTAATGTAAAATGTATGCATTGGATGAAAAAGATACTGGCTGAAAATAAAAATCACCTAAATAAAACCAAATCGGTGAAAAAAAAAAATGGCGCGCATTTTGTACCATTGTAAAACTTCTTATTTAGCAAGAAAAGTTAAAAAAAAAGTTATATGGATATTTTATCACGGTAGGTAGATTGGTAGTTGAAAGAAAAGTAGATTACGCACCTTGCTTAAGTGAGTAATTAATGCACTCGTGTTAATTTAGTGCCCTCGCATTCGCTCGGGCACCAACATAACACTCATCGTGCATTAATAACTCACTTTGCGCTCGGTGCAACAATCTACTATTATTAAACAATTTTTCATACATATAAGAAATCAAAATTGTTTAGCGTTAAATAGATATTACAGCGGATTAAACTGCGAATAAACCTGCAGAAGTTCATAATACGTCTCTGCATCACCCTAAGAAAATTCCCATGGCATTAAGTCCGCCTTTGAACATGTTTTTTTGTGTATAAAGTATTAAATAAATATGTAACTTACCTCCAAAAGCTCTATATCACACGAAGTATTAATAGTATCACGCAGCTCCGAGTACTTCCATTTAGATAGATCGTACTTTTGCTTGCCCTGCATAGCTTGCTGCATTCTAACACGTTCAGACCTGTCATGCACGCAATAAAACGTCAATGGACTGAAAACTTGAAGTGTTGCTGTTAAATCGTTAAACTACATGCTTAAAAGTTATACCATGCTACCGCGTGCATTATGTGTTAAATAATTATTGTTTTAATTTACATCGAATATTTTGTAGCATGCAAATATTATTTGGACTCTTTTAGAATCATACAGGATTTGGGATCATTGATGATGATTATTTTATGTCTCTTGGCAAGAAAAGTATATCGGGTGTAAAAAGACCCTTAACGATAACGAAAACCACGTATTCTACCCATCATTGGGATCATTTTTTTCGAACAAACCACACCTGGGAAATCATTGGTTTTGGAGATATTGAAGGTCAAAGTACATATTTCTTTTTTTCGTTTTTTCCAAAAACGATTTTCAAGTCATAATACTAAACTTTCTTCCATACAAACATTATCAAAATTTTTAATTTTTCCTAACAAATTACGCATTTGAAGTTACAAAAACGCAATAAATATCAAACGCACACGACCGTCTTGGCTCGGCTGTGTGGCCGCTGCACGCATGCAAACGCGCGGCATCGCCACAACCATAATTTGCGCGCTACAAAAAAGCGTTTTTTTTTCATGCCAAAAAATAAAAGTCGTTTCCCAGCAATTATTTTTGGTCAGTGTAATTTAGTTTGATGTACAGAGTGCGTAGGTTTCGGCTATGTGATGGGTCTTTTTACACCCTGTATAGCAGAAACAGCATTGGGCATGGTATAATAATACAAGGTATTGTCTTCTTACGATGTACGCGTCTACATCACGATTTGTGTAAAGTTGCAAGTCTGAGACGGGCTGCAAGCTGCAGACTCCAACTGCAAACTGCAAGTCGCATTGGTTTGTGTGAACCAGTAGTGTCGCTTGCGGTGCGGTCTGCTGTTGACATCTGCGGTTGCAGTTTGCAGTCGCCGTTGGAATACTACTTTTAAAGTGTGCACCGTAAACGTGTTATTCGGACGGCGAGTTGCGGTCTGCGGTTGCAGTCTGCAGTTTGCAGCCCGTCTCGGACTTGTACCTTTATTTTCCAATAATAACAAAATTTTGACAACAGCAGAAACAAGCCACAGCTTGTTGGTTCATTAACAGCTATGACGTAGTAACGTACAGGCACGTGATCTAACTGTCACGGGAAGATACTACCTTGTTTTGTTATACCATGGCATTGGGAACCTAAGGCTTACACAATCAAGCGCGTGATGTGCCAGATGTTTCATAAGTAAACCCAACATGGTCGTGCGTTCAAACTATAAAGGAAGGAAAAAGATGCTCAAAAAAATTAAAGCCTGTATGATATTAGAAGAGTCAATATTAAGTGTGTTAAAAATACAATTAAATACTTATAGTCAAGCTGTATTCCATAAACAAATAATTTTTATACTGTGAACTTTATTCTGTTACCATTACGATTCAAAATTGAAAAACATAACATTAATTTATGAAACACAACTCAATTCAAACTGAAATCTAAATAGTACATAAAATAGTAGTAGAATTAATATAACAAATCACTAAGATACAGTTAGATACGCAACACTAAGACGTTCGTGCAGAAAGTTGAAGTAAAGCAGATAGCCGAATGTTAGAAGTTAGTTTATTGTCAGTGGAAGAGGCCTCCTTTCAATTAATTCATCATCATCATCATTCAGCCGAAAGACGTCCACTGCTGGGCATGGCCTCCCACCAAAAGGGGGGTTTGCCGTAATCGCCACGCTTGGCAGGCGGGTTGGCGATCGCAGTATGGTTGTTAAAGTACTCAAAGAACGCTACTGCCCATCGTCTAGAGCAGCGGTTCCCAGACTTTTTTTTTCAAAGACCACTTTCAAAATTTAGCTAGTTCCGGTGGACCCCTTGCAGCTATATTTCTACCATATTACCACATAAAATGTGAAGATTAGATCTTTTTGTCACGCCAACGTAGACCCCCGTCGAGTCTCCCGTGGACCCCTGGGGGTCCACCTGGACCACTTTGGGAACCTCTGCTCTAGAGAATCCCTTGGTCGCCTTTTACGACACCCACTGGAAGATATGGGGTAGTGCTATTCTTTAAGTCCGGTACTACACGAGACTCAATAAATACGAATTCGTATTTTTTCCATACAAAAGCCTACAGATTCGCTCAATAGGATATTTGACTACTATTTTTATTAGAAATCTCGAAACTGTTACAAAAATAATAAGCAATAGTGAAAAAATCAATGAAATATTCAATAAAATGCCCAATTTAAAATGATTCACACGACAGAGACAACGCTACTAAATTATGACGTCATACCTTAAAAACTTCATAGTGACTTGACTTCACTCTGTACACTGTTGTCACTGTTGGGGTGCATGAAAAGAGCCTGCGCGAGTGACGATACTTAAGTACGTCCGGCGCACCCTGGGCAGTCAGCCTCGCTATCACCCTTACTGACTGGCTAATTTTTTTATCACAACATGAGCTATTTTCGTATAGCTCGTCCTAACACGAGAGAAGACAAAAAATGCCTTCTCAATACACTTCGAAAGCGTGTGTCCCTATTTTTACGTAACTTTAATTTATTTTTTCACTCGTGTAGTTTCTATTTTTTCTATAAATAATACCAAATTGTTGTAAATTTTTAATAGTAGTCAAATACCCTATTTAGTTGATCGATACTACAGTCAATATTGAAACTTATTACAGCTGCACTGAAATCTACAGTCACTTAGCAAGAGATTCACAGACCGCACATACTTTGCTAAGTCAGCGATTGATATGAATATGAACATTATTTATATAAAGTTAATGTTCATATTCGCATGAGACGGTTATTCACATTCGCTTATACGAATATGAACATTATTTGTATAAGATAAGGTTCACATTGGTATGAAACGCTTACTTTACTAAAGTGTAAGTGTGGTCGGTGAAATGTAGCAAGTGTTAGCTTAAGCTCTTATTACACTTGGCTGAATTTAGTCTTCTAAATTCAGAAGCAACTTTACATTCTGACTGGCTAGTTAGGATCCTAACTGTCCTAACTCTTATTACACTTTCCTAAATCCTAATTAGGATTCCTAAATTCAGCCAAGTGTAATAAGCGCTTTAGTCAGAAGTCGACTTGGTGGGGTGTTCATAGTTTGAAAACTATATGAAAAAGACTTGTAAATGACCTACATTTACTCAATGTTTGATGCAGGGACTGAATTACCAGAAAATTACGGTATTATTATTTAACAATATGGCGCCATACCTATTTAAAAGGGTTTACCGAATATTTCGGTAAGTATCCTAAAATTTCATTACCACAAAATTTTGATACCGAAATTAAAAGATACCAAATTATAATGATTAATCGAAATTATTGGTTAAATAACGGTATCAATATTTAAGCGAAATAATTCCGATTACGGCAGATACAATAAGTTTTTCAAGGGCGAAAAAAGTACATTTATTGATGGTTAGACTTATTGGGCCTTATTACAAAAGATGGTTTAAACCAAGACTAAGGTAAACCCAGTTTAAAATATACCCATCACTTTCTTATCTCATATAACAAAAAGAGACGGGGCTATTTTAAAACCTAGGTTTTTCTTAGACCATCTTTTGTAATAAGGGGGATTGAGTTTATAAAAAGCCGCGTCCCGCGTTGCCTACTCGTTCGGCTAATTCAAAGAATATCGGTACCGAAATCAAATATGTGTTAAATAACGGTAAACATGAAAAGGGTTGAGAAAATGGTATCGTTAGTTTGAGCTGGTTAAATACCGATATTTAACAACAGTTTTCAGTCCCTGGTTTGATGATCACATAATGTTTTTTTAGTGAGAAAAGTCAGGCACTTATACAATTTCAAAGTTTTTAAGCTTACTATCTCTTTTTCTTTTCTTTTTTTAATTTATTTCTTTACTTGATCGCTTTTGACCCTCGTCGCACCTGATGGTAAGCGCAGACAGGGTCTAAGATGGAGCACACGAATCCAAGTAACAGAGATATAGAGGGATTCCCCTATACCCCTCTGGCTCTCACATACACACGACGGAACACAGTAAACTGCTTGGCTTGACTTTAATGTGAGGGTGGTAGCTAGCCAGGCGGACCGTATAGATCCTACCACCAAGCAATCTAATGTCAAATGACAAGCATCAATTGGGAAGCTATTGTAAACGGCTAAAACCACTCACTAAATAAAGTATATGGGAAAATGTTTACATGCAGAAGTAGATGGCTTGCACCCGATATGATGATGATGACTAATAAATCATCTACCTATAATGATTATGAGTATAAAACAATTTAAGTACCAATCCATGAAATGATGTAATTGAAAAAAGGCCAAGTTCGGAGCGTGCGAAAGAGAAATTCGTTAGTCTTGTCTCTATCAGTACCTGTTCAATTTATTCTCTCCATTCATTGACTCCATGGTAGGGAAACTGTGCGAACATATCACAATATTACTTATACGCTAGTTGAAGTCAAAAATCCGGTAATGGTAACACGTTTTAATAATATTTAGATGAAATAAAATTATAAATGGAAAAAAAGAGATGTATTTCAATTGTACTTGCATTGAAAACAAAAATAATTTGTTGCTTTTAAGTTTGTATACCTACAGAAAAAAATAAACAAAATAGGGTATTTGACTGAAAAAAACGAATTAGTCCGTCAGTTAGATTATGAAAAAATTATTTGAGCCGTATTTTTTCTTATGTTACGTAAACCAAAATTGACGAAAATACGACACTTTTAAAATTGGCAAAACGTCACAAGCAAGTACAATGTTTACTTGCTTCTGACGTCACTAGCCCCCACTCTCGAGTTTTGATTCGTTTTATCTTTCCAAATATTCATAGATTTAACAAAGGAAAAAATACGTGTCCATTATTTTTCAAAACTAACTGGCGGACTAATTATATTTACAATTTATTCATGCTGTCAACATGCCTATTACTTATACAAGCCATTTAGCACAAGCGCGTACTCAAAGTACGGATGCTAAATAATTCTGTTACAACTTGGCGTTTCTCTATCGTGCTACTCTATTATACTATATTATATATTATACTATTTCATACTGCAATATTACTAAAACGTGTTACACATTTGGCAAATGTATATCGTAGTGTAAAGCTTATATACAGGAAGAAACTTCGCAGACCACATGTGCTGTCAATCATTCATATTGTACAGTGATAAGACTGTTTATATCATACCTAGACGATACACATAAATATTTAAACCAACATATTGAAATTTCATAAAGTCATCAGTATCTTTTGATATCAATGAAAAGTCCATTTCAAAATTACTTAAAAACTAGATAAAAAGAAAACAAAAGTAATTTCACTCTTCAGTATTGAATAACTATAAACTTGATATTTGTTTAGTATCATAAAATTATGTTTACAATTTCCCCCTTATTACAAAAGATGGTCTAAGAAAAACCTAGGTTTTAAAATAGCCCCGTCTCTTTTTGTTATATGACTTGAAAGTGATGGGTATATTTTAAACCTGGGTTTACCTTAGTCTTGGTATAAACCATCTTTTGTAATAAGGGCGTTTAAGTTTTAACTTTGAATATGCGTTGAATATTTCCGGGTTTAAGAATATTCGGGTAACATTTGAGTTATTATAGACACCAATATGCCAACAATGGAATATCGCTCCATAATAAGCAAATGATGATATCAAAGTACTAACTCTAAACGCATAGTTTATTCTAAGATAATTTTGACAGTAAATGAGATGGTCTTTGGTCAAGAAGTAAACATACCTGCGCAATTGCGGTGGGGAACCTTCCACGTGTCCGTTAGTCTCTTTAGCAAGTCGCACAGCCATCTCGTGGTCTCGTCTCTCTTGTTCTAACCTACAAATAATACGCGAAAAATCATTTTTAAGTCCACCATAGTTATTATCATTTTAATTACAGTAATAGAAGCGTCACACGGACAGCACGGACGGACGAAGGATAGCACACTTGTTTAGATCAACATTCAACCAAAAGACGTCCACTGCTGGACATAGGCCTCCCCCAAAAGTAAGAGGGTTTGCCGTAATCGCCACGCTTGGCAGACGGGTTGGCGATCGCAGTATGGTTGTTAAAGTACTCCAAAGAATGCTGCTGCCCATCCTCTAGAGAATCCCTTAGTCGCCTTTTACGACACCCACGGTAAGAGATGGGGTAGTGCTATTCTTTAAGTCCGGCACTACACGAGACAGTTCGGCATTACACTTGTTTACATGCTTCAAGCTTACTCCCGACATCATCGAGTCATAAACTAATCGAGTTAGATTCGAATAAGTGTCAATTTGTGCTCCTGAAATTGAAATCGACAATTATATTTGACTTTAATTTTCGCGCTTTGACGTTTTGTCTTTCGTTCACCCTACTCCTAAATGTTAATTGATATCTAATAGTTCGTTGTTTGACAATACTTTGATCATATATTTATAAGTTCGATGTTCGTCGTTTCGTTTCGATCCGAACTTTCCACGTTCGTTTTTCGGAGTAGGTCCCCAAGGGCTCACAACATAAGGGTAACATAATGTTTTCTTACCTTTCCCTGTTCTCCTGGTCGGCTTTAGCAGCTTCTTCCAATTGTTTCTGCATTTTGAGAGCTGTGATACGGTCTTGTTCCTCTAACCGCAGTCTTTCTAACTCTTCCGCTTTGCGACGAGCCTCCATTTCTGCTTTACTGTGAGTATAATAATGGAAGGTAAGTTATAGTAAGTTGCAATTCTATAAAGCACTATGGTTTGTAGTTATGACTAAATTGTTTGTGTTGTGGCTTGTACAGACCAATTAAACGATAGCGTAGGAATGGCTTTCGCCGATGGTCACCGAACGCTCGCTCATCTTAGCTTTTTTGTCCACACAGAGCGTTCGTTCGCTTTCGTCCGGTTATAAAGCATTATACGAAATATCTGATAGTTATAATAAAGAACTTTGCTATGTAAAAAAAGATAGTTCCATTGAAGAAAAAAGCTTTGTAAAAAAAAATCAACAAAATGTATTTCGACCTCCTTGGCAATTATTATGCACGATATAAATAGGTATTACAAACACAGTGGTATATTTCTAGACCACAAACAACTGGCCCTGTGGCGCAATGGATAACGCGTCTGACTACGGATCAGAAGATTCCAGGTTCGAATCCTGGCAGGGTCGCGAAACCACTTTTTGTTATTTAGAGAACTTTTGCAGTTAATTAATCTCAAATTAATTTATGCACAACAAAATAATGGATGGTTTTTTCTCTGGAAAGCATCAAATCTCATCAAATTAGTAGTTTCGCAAAATTATTATTACGTATTGATAAATATTGTACTGATTAATCTTTATTCAGACAGCAATAAATACAACGCGAAAAGACGTATTTAAAAAAAAGCAAAGTTTTTTTTGTCCTGTATTTTTTCTTTTGATTGATATCCCGATTCGTTTTCCTTAAGGTGAAAGATACGGGCTGTTCCCAGCACTTTTCCCGCTAGATGGCGCTGAAATCATTATTTTGAGTTTATTTCGTTTTATGTGAAATCTGAGCATTACAAAGTTGTAGAAGTAGTGTTCGCGACACCTGGTCATTACCTTTTAATGAACTTGATCATAACAATGCCTCAAAATCCACCCAATTTGACACAGAATCCCATAATAACATCTGTCATTGAATTTACACACTTTTACACACACATAGACGTATTCCCTACGTTTACAAAGTTTACCACTAGATGGCGTGCATTTAAAAAAGGGCTAAAATATTTTGTAGAAATACTCTCAATAGGGGTAGGCAGAACGACACCTACGATAAATTAAAACTAGTACTATTTTAGGAAAATAAAAGTTATATTTTAAGGCGTAAAACATTTAATTGATTAATAAAAAAAGGAAATAAATAATGTCAAATATACACAGTAAAATATAGTTTTATTTTATTACCTAAGTTTTTAGTAAAACAAAAATCTAAATCTTTATTGAGTTCAATAAGGTATTATTTCACCTTTTATAGTAAATACAAATTAAAAGCTTTATACAATGATTATGTAGATTCTAAACAAACTACTACAAAAAATTTTCAATTGAACAAAAATTATTTCTTCTTGTCTTGAAACCACTGCTTCACAGGTGCTACAAAGAAAAATAACTTTACTTAGTATATTTGTAAAAAATAACTTTACTTAGTATATTAGTACCAGCGTCACCATCATTGATTTTTAACCGACTTCAAAAAGGAGGAGGTTCTCAATTCGTCTGAATGTTTTTGTTTTTTTTTTTTTTTTTGAAGTTAGATTTCGGTGAGGTTGGCGGTGTTCGATTTAGCGGCATATTGGGCGTTCAAATGCACCAAAAGCAAAATAAAGCAACAATGAATGCGGATTTTTCTTTAATTAAGCAATGTTGCAGGCAGCAATTTGTGCAAGTATTAATTATAATATTTCAGAAATTTCTCCAATTTTTTCGTAAAAAAATCTCAGATTTTTCTGGTATTTTAGCAGCATAATAAAAAACATTCCAAAAAGTAATGTGTTTTGCGGAGGTTTGAACTTGATACTCACACGATCACGTTCACTTACACTCCGGCCCATGTGTCATCGGACCAAGTCGTCGTTACTAAGAGAGTTGAAAATAGCGTTCTATTTAATAAAAATAGGTACTGTAGCTGCAGGTGTAAAGCTTGTCCTTGCATTCACTTTCAAGGACACTTGGCCCGGCGCACGCTAACACGATTTTTTATAACAACTTGTCTTGATTTGCTGTTGATAATTTTGATAATATTGTTAATTGTGTGTTGTAATTGTTTCAATATTTTATCACTGAGATGGTAATCACTAATTAATTGATCGTTTCACTGATAGTTTACACAATATTTTGCAATTTAAACAATTTTTTTTGAATTTAAAACACGGAACGTTCAAAAATACGTCTGCTCGCGACGGCGTCTCGGCGGGGGGCTATATGCATACAAAGTATTCTTTACCTGGTAAAAACATACCCCAAGATTGCTTTTTCACGAAATTTAATGTTGTGGTTACTTTGGTGACTTACTGAATAATTTAATTCATGGTTGACCATAAAATATACATAATGACAACATCGACACGTAGGTACGTAGGTAATTAGTATTGTAACGAGATTGCAGCGTCTAAAACCCAACTCACGGGCCAACTTGCTGTTTCTAATGCTTACCGTCGAAATATACCTAGGTAATTTTATTTTACAATAAAATTGCGTATTTTGAATAATTAATAAAATTATTTACCTACCAATAATAAATTGCAATAATTATATTCAATTGAAATCAATTACATAAGTACCTACTAGACATATTGCAATTTGAATAAATTAAAATAGCATACAAAATATAACACGCAACAAATTCCGCGCGCAAATCCTAGTGCATCAACATTACGTTCAACAAATTGAAAATGTACATGCATTCGAATCATAGTCAAATTAGCTGGCAACGCAGCCGCCGTCAAGGTTACAGAAGACCGGCAACGCTGCATATTTTAATATCTATTTACAATATCGCCTGCACGCCATCTATCGCTTACAATTTTAAACTATAACAAACATGGCGCTTAGTTTGCTTGTCAAAACAAACCCACACATGTAAAGAAGTGTCAAATTTTGTCTGAATTTCATGATTGTTTTTCTCAGTAATTAGTGTAAGTTATTTCCTAAAGAGTGAATTCGCGAGCACATTTGATTGTAGAAAAGTGATAAAATGATTCGTTTTAAACAAAGAGTGTCTATTTTTAGCGTATAATCCCTACAAACATTGTATGGACGGTCCATCGGTACATGCACCTTAACCGGTATCGTCCCGCGCGACGATCCGGATCGTCAGTGACATTGTTATCTATTGTGTCTATAATTACAGTACTACACAGGTTAAACTGAATTTTTGCTATTTCCAAAATACCATAACATCACCTATTCCCCGAAGGGTTGGTCAGAGGGGGGCGAGCCTATTGCCATCAGCTGGGCACAAATCCAGATTCCGGTTTGCTACTGATAAGTTCCACACGGGAAAACCCAATAACACTTTGCCCGACCTGGGGATCGAACCCAGGGCCTCATGCTCAGCAGTCGCGCTTGCGACCGATAGACCAACGATGCCTCGTCAATTATTTACTAAATATATTTGCAAATATTAAAGGTTCTTTTATAATAATAGTATATTTTGTTAGCAAGTTGCACTCACAGTCTGCGGTGTTCTTCCTCCTGCCGCAACCTGTCCTGTTCGCGTTTCTTAGCCTCTTCAGCTGATTTCATTTCAGCCTCGATCTTTCGCAACCTTTCTTGTTCCTCTCTGAAAGTAACATTTAATAAGTGGTGAAGACCCGTACTGTTACTAAATCTGCTGTCCGATTTCCAAAAGGCCAATAAGTGAGTTAACCTAATTTTGAGATTATAAGCAAAACGTGGAAAAAAAGACATAGATGTTTTTGTTATACCAAATTTTTTGGCTACTTTTAAGCTTATTGTTTAACTTTTAATGAGTTACAGGACTAATATTGTTTTTAAAATAAAAGTTTTGAGAGTTGACAGTTGATTAGTAATTTTTTGCATTGATCAGTCTCTCAAAAACCCGGACTTTGAGGCAAAGTCCTTTTTCCTTAAGCGTTAACGCCTGCGGAAATATTAAATTGTATGGAAATTACGTATGAGCAGAGTCGCGCATCAGGAATATTCTGACGGACTAACAATGTGCAGCAGGGCTTAAGGAGAAGGGATTTTGCCTCAGGGAGCTGGAGTTGGGATTTTGGGAATCAATTAAAACCTTACTTGAATATTAAACTCGCACAAATTTTACTGAATTAAATATTTTTGATTCTCGCAAAGATTAAATAAGTACAATAATTATATGATTTGATTTTAATTTAGAATTAATTTCATTAATTAAATTATACTCTAGAATCTTTCGTTAGTGGTTCGTAAGCTGACCAGCGTACTGCCGTGTGCCACAGGCCGAAGTTAATTGATTAAATAGTAATCATGCTTATTAAAAGTGGAATGTCTTTCTGCAGTTATGTAAACATAAATTACCAATATTTAATTTAAAAATCTGTTTTGTTTAATATCATCCTGGTATGTCAAAATAAAAGTGCAATCAATTACAAAAAATAATAATATTATGTTTCGTTTATGTACACAAAATGACATTTTAGTCAGTTTACTAATGGTGCGTGCTTTATTCAGTTTGCGATAGGAATAATCAATTTTCAAGACAAGATTCTAAACGTGTCAAATGTTGGTGTGTACTTACCTATTCTTCTGGTCAATCATTAACTTTTGTAGTGCAGCCATTTGTGTTTCAATGTCTTTAGTCAACTTGGTGTATAGCTGATCGATTTCTTTGCGTGATATCTTTTCATTTGACTGTAAAGAAAAGTTATGTGTTGATTATACTGCAAAATATGCAGAGTTTTAGGGAATTATTGGGTCACTAATTTAGCTTCTCTGTGACTTTCAAACACGACACACTGTTGTACTACACAGTAAGAGACCGACGAGACGAGACCTGCTGACTAGCAGACGAAATAATGTACGGTTTTTCTCGTCTCGGCACGAGATAATGCATCGACAAAATTATTAGGCTGAGCATTCAACAGAGCTGTGCTAAGCTGCGTAGCAAGGAATGTGTTTTGTAAGCACCAATAGAATCACTTCATTTACCTAGCTTCGCTCTGCGCAGCTCTGGTGGATATGGGCTTAGCGGACCGAGGTTTTTGTTCATACAAAACAAACGAGAAATGCTAGCGAGGGATGTGTTGCGAGGAATGTGTTACGAGGAATGTGTTGCTAAGAATGTGTGCGAGGATTTGAAAATATGCGCCTACCAGTCAGTCAATAGATGATGTTTGGAAGAGGTAGATGATCATTTGTACACATTAACACATTACGCATTACACATTCCTCGCACAGCTCTGGTGGATGTCCAGCCTAACGCGCTGCGCATGTTAGCCCGGCTAAAGTTTGTATCTGCATGAGTGGTCGCCGAAAGTAGTAGATCATCTTAATTCTATACAAATCGTGTTTAAATTTGCGAAGCTTATGCTTATTGTGACTAGCATAGATTGCTCATAGTAGCATGCTTGACTTTCTGTTTCTGCTTTCAATAAATACGAGACCTAAATATCTCGTATACAGGATTGCTCCAAATTAACTGGCGAAACTTTACTAGGTGTCACTAATAGCACATATTCAAATAAAAAAATACCTATTCTTTAGTTGATTAGATAACAAGATACCTATACAGTTGCGAAGAGCGCGCATGTAGAAGGTAGAGGTATTCTATCTGACGAAGGAATTATTACAATTTGAACCTTACTTCAAAGACATAAAAGTTAAGCCTTCGTGAGATAGAAATCTTGTTATGGAATTAAGTTTAGGTGTTTTATTATTTGAATGTGTTTTATTAATGATATCTAGTAAAGTGTCGCCAGATAACCCTATATTTTCCATAGCAAAAGAAGCTATATCGCGATGGTATCGTCCTAACTGGGATATCTGAAAATATATTACAGTGAAACCTGGTTAACTGGGATCTCAAGGGACCTAAATTTTTTTATCACTTATAGAGCCTTTTCATTTACCCAGTTTCCCAAATAGGCAGGTTAACGAGTCAAATCATTATTTACCTTAATACTACTGCAAGTAATAATTATTTTTTACCTTAATAGTACTGCAAGCGTTCCTAATAGAGTTCCTCAAATTCTCGATGTTCCTTTGTGCGCTATCCTTCTCCTTCTTGAGCTGCGAAGTAACAGACTCCATGTCCTTAAGGTTGTGTGTGAGCGCGTTGATCTTGGCGATGCCGTGCACACGCGGCCGGTGCTGACGACGCACCAGGTGACCACGGATCGTCTTTTGTAGCAGGATCAGGCATTGGCGACGATACACTATTTTGTTCTTTACTGTTAAGACAAATACAAGTTTAGTTTTAGTATACACTACACCTGAAACTAGTTTGTTCAGAATCACTAGGAGAATCGATTGGCATAGTTTTTATACTATGTTAAATGATGCATTTTTTTTTCATTTCAGTTTTTTCCAATAGGTTTAGATTTATTTAAAAAAATACATACTCCGGTAATTCTACATTAAAATCTTGTTGGGGTGTCTCGGTTTTTTTATATATACTAAAAATTGTGTTGTATATGTGGGAATGAAGATCACATACTTCATATTTTTAGAACGTATCAAAAATATATGTAGATTTTTCTTTTTGTTGTAATTTTTTGGGCGATTTTGTGCGTGACTGTAGACTTCTATAGAATTATTTAATTAAATAACACGTTTGTCGTTCTTCGGCCTATTTGCTGGCTCTCTTGTCGGCACGAGCTATACGAGAACAGCTCATGTCGTGGTGAAAAGTTTATCTAGTCAGCAAGGTTGGTAGTGAGGCTTACGGTCTGGAGTGCGCCGGACGCACATAAATATCAGCACTTGTTGAGACCTTTTTAATGCACTGCCTATTCTGGGGGCTTACTATGACCTCTTATAAAAACGTTCAAATGCCAGCCAGTCAACTTCCGTTCAAAAACAGGGCTGCTTCTGAATCGCTAAAAATCGTACCATGACAGTACTAAAGGTGAACGACTATTGAAACAAGTTGAACGGTAATGCTTGTTCATGGTACGAAGTCTATACAAAAAAAAGGTGAACGGATTTCGTAAACGTCAACGTAGCAGGCCTGCCGCAGGCCTGCTCTAACGATGTCATAGTACAAAAAAGTAGGGCAGTTCAACTTCCAGGCAACTTCTGTCCTGCTTTAAGAGGTAATTGCCAGGTAACAAAGAAAAACAATACAACAAAAACATAAATACACATTATTCAAAGTCCAAATAGAACGTACTGTATGCATGTATCTATTAATACTAGTGTTCTGTAACCAAACAGCACGCCAAGCTAAATATTCTTGGTTTTATTACTCTTATGGCTATTACAAGTTTATATTATAGCCATTGATATTCTGAATTTTCTAAAAATCCTGAAGGGATTTCGTCGGATACTTATATAAGTCTTCTTCATACAACGATACACAACTAAAATATTAACGTACATAAAAAGTAACCACTCACATTTAATAATAGACAGCACAGCGAATATGGACTTCCGCCACCTGGACTTGACGAGCCAGGAGAGCACAGCATCCACTATGGACTTCAAGTTCTCCGGGTCCGACTTCATCATAGTGTCGAACTCCGAGTACTTGCCGGGACGGAAGAACACGCGCGTCACTCCGAACTTGTAGTCCTTGTCCGACAGACCCAGGCTATGCACTATAGCCTGCCGGGGAAGTATGGGTTAGTATTGAACTTACTATTTTTACTGTGGTCTAAGTAACTATAACTACTATTCCAATTATAGTATTAAGTAGTTCGTAATACTTTTTGTTCATTTATACTTACTTCATGTAAATTGGTGGTATACAACTTTTATGAGACACATTTATATTTATGATAAGTTACGGTTAACTGACGTGCATTTTTTCGAATTGCCCAATTAGTTTTGGACCCAAACGAAGCCCTTAAGATCATGAGCTGAACACGCGGCGAGGTCGCGAGTTGTAACTCAGTTGGACTAATATAATCCCGAAAAATGCAGGTGAGTAAACCGTAAGTAATCATAAATATGGTGGTATACAAGCTGCATTTAATGAAACTGAGCGTCTGGTAATACCTGAGGCTGTTTCTTCCAACCTGGTTGAGTTTAGAAGTTATTTCTATAAGCACCACGCTTGGCAAGCAGTTACTGACGTCATAACTAGCCCACTTACATCAGAGCTCAAATAATAAAACTTTCTTGCTTTCAGACACTGTTGTATTGATCTTTGCAAGACGGTTAACCCTGTCGGTCCTCAAAGCATTTTTGTTGAAACTGTCTTTTGTCGTATTTCACTAACCTCACAGAACAACTTCGGCGACAGTTTCTGCAGCTTCTGCGGCAAATACTTCCGGTACATCTCATGTAGATCGTTGAAGGGCGCTCGCGACGGGTACCCGTGCTCCATCAGTTCTAGTACAGCGATAGTACCGCTGCATTCCAACTGAGTTAGTACTAGAGACCCTTCGACCTCGCGCCCGACCATGCGGGAGTTCGGCTTTATGCAGCGGACGAAGTTTGTACCCTGGAATAGAATAGGAATTATAGCATCCTATATTATTACTTGTGATACGTGGAAGAGTACGTCTGAGGAAAGAAGAAATAATCTCTCAACGAGGCGAGTGGTATGCCCAGCGGGTCGGAGATCCAACGATTGATATAAGTCTTACGACGATAGGGCTGCAATTCGTCCAGCCACCTGATTCAGAACAATTTGATAAGTCAGTTGTCAGTGGCGTAGCTACCCCTTGGGCTCCATGAACGACGTTCGAAAAAGTCATATTATTATTAGGAATTACGATTAAATAATTATCTGCTGCGTTATAAATAATGATTGGTAGTAAATAGCTTCGCTTTATTATGCCCTGCAGTAGGCGATAAGGAGCTGATGATGAAGTAGTTTTGCACCTTCAAAGTACCTATTTAGTTTAGTTTAAATAGGGCCTCAATTTCATTTTTGCGCCGGGGCCCTTGGTTACATAGCTTCGCCACTGTCAGTTGTTGAACGATTCGGTATCTCTTTTTCTCTTGTTACGCGAATCGTAGACGGAACGAGATAACAAACTGAATTGTTCCTGACGTGACATCGGGCCGTGCCAGCGGATCGCTTCGGAATATTCTACAGGCTTCCAGAGCCTTCTACTTAGGGCCCCACGTTGTGCTCAGCCGCCTCACTGCTGCAGGTCGCCACTCACTTCACCGTTACCTTAGCGTACACACACGCATCGCTCGTCTTTTTATAGTACTTGTATTCAGTCAAGACTAGGGTTTCTGTTTTCTCGACTTATTTTTTTTCTCGGGTCTCGAGAATTCTCGAGCCCGATTTCTCGGGTTTCTCGGGTCTTTCGAGATTTTTTTAAAAACCTTAAAAAATCAGCTTCCGCCCTTTTTCTGGGGTACTCTTGAACGTAGTTTATCTGTTCGAAAGCGCTGTTATTTCGATAAACTGACGCATTGCGATTCTGGACACCCCAGTCAGAAGATAATCCTAGTTCAAACTTCGGATAACTTATTTTTCCGGTGTCTGAGGTACTCCTAACCGTAGTTTATCTATTCTAAGTACCTCTGTTGGTTCGATAAACTGACACATTGCGTTTCTGGACACCCCAGTCAGAAGATAATCTTAGTTTAAACTTCAGGTAACTTATTTTTCCGGTGTCTGAGGTACTCCTAACCGTAGTTTATCTATTCTACCTCTGTTGGTTCGATAAACTGACACATTGCGTTTCTGGACCTTGTACTTGTACCCTGGACCTGATTTTGTAAAAGTTCGCAACCGCCATCTTGGATTTTGACTTTGACCACATTTCGTCATCAGCGCCCCCGAAAACCACAGAAACGACACCCATGACGCAAATTTTGTAAAATTTGTCAGCCACCATCTTGGATTTGAACTTCGACCTCATTTTCCGCATCAGCGCCCCCGAAAATCACGGAAACGACACACATGACGTATATTTTGTAAAATTTTGGAGCCGCCATCTTGGATTTTGACTTCGACCTCATTTTCGTCATCAGCGCCCGCCAAAACCATGGACACGACATACATGACGCATATTTTGTAAAATTTCACAGCCGCCATCTTGGATTTTGACTTTGACCTCATTTTCGGCATCAGCACCCCCGAAAACCATGGGCACAACACCCATGACGCATATTTTGTAAAATTTTGCATCCGCCATCTTGGATTTAGACTTTGACCTCATTTTCATCTTCTGCGCCTCCGAAAACCGCGGAAACGACACCCATTACGCATATTTTGTAACATTTCACAGTCGCCATCTTGGATTTTGATTTTGACCTCCCCCATCCTCTGGAGGGGAAACGTGTGAGATAATAAAGTGGTCAAGTGTCTTTCGCGGAAATGTCTTTCGCGCAAATGTACAGACGCTAGTAGGTTAACCTACCCGAAACTATAAAATTTTCCCAATCAACCTTGAACCCTATGCTTTTGCGATAAAGATCTATTAAAGAAATTTCACAGATTATAGTAGCTTGATGTGCTGGCGTCTGTACTGTACATACGAGTACCTGCTACCAGAACCGCATTTTTAACAAAAATACGCGTTTGTTCCCTTGCGAATATACAGCAACAAATGACGGCCTACCAGCGCTGATCGGAGCAGGTAGGAAATTGTCGGGGAAGTTCAGAGCTTGTCGGTGCTGGTTCGCTACACAGTATAGAGACTACCTGCGTCGACTAACTGCGCGGGCAGCACCGACAAGCGCTGGCAGATCGACGCCGACAACCCGCTTTCTACGTGTATACGCACTGATTTAGCAAAAACCGTACATTAGTCCGCGAAATTTAAATTTTGGATTTCGCGGGCTATTGAGTTTTTGAGATATAGAGAAAAGTCGCCAAAAACATATTAATAAAAATCTTTGCACTAGATTTAAAAAAAAAAAAGGTTTTTAGATTTTCCTTGAAATGAAACAACTAAACGTAAATTGAACTTATTTAGGTTTATGCTGGTATTTAACTGTTGTGGAGTTATAACCGGACAAATTGAGTAAAACGCCATTTATTGTAAAGAGCTCTAAACATAATGACTGACAATGGCTACTTTTAAACTACTCTATCATTCTATGGGTTCGAATTGAATTAAAAGACTTCATTTATCTTTTTTGTTGAAAATACGTGATTTGTGTGTGTAATTACATAAATCAAGATTAAGCAAGGATGTTTTGATTTTTCCTACTTCTTAATTCAGCCAAAATCTGCCGTATAACACTTTTTAGTGGTTGTTAATTTCATAATTGTAACCCATGCTGCCATCTATGAACTTTTTAGTAAGACTAATTATAATTTGTTCGAGTTGAGACCCCATGATTCAGACAGTTCTCAATTTCAACAGCTATCAAATTGTTTGACACAAAAAACAAAATCAATCATTTTGAAAATTTTCGAAAACAAAAACTGACTGACGGTTGTGGTTCGATTGCGTTTGGCAACAATTTATTTTAGGAGAATTGGGCCCCTGTTAACTCTCAGAGATCGACCTTAAAGAAATGGAACTATCGAGCTTCTAGTCCTGGTTTCGAGTATTTAAATTACTTACATTCTCCTTCAGCTTGTCCATCAGTTGAGACAGTTGCGCTTGGAACTTTGCGCCTACAGAGATAAAGTTGAGTTTTCCTTTAGCATTGTTGTTATCTGTGTTCTGGAACAGCTGCTGTACAAGTCCGCTGTTAGACTCTTGGACTAGGAACTCTAGGGACGCGTGGAGAGCGTCGTTGTTCTTCTCTATGAATTGGTTCTGTGAATGGAAAGGTTATAGTTTAGACCTGGGGTCGACAAACTCTTCTTATACATAACATCACGCTAGTAATCCCCGAAGAGTAGGACAGAGGTGTATAGTACACCCACATCATTTTGCCATTATGTTTCAAGTCCCATGTAATAGGGGGCGAGCCTATTGATATCAACCGGACACAAATCCAGACTCTGGGCTGTTACTAAGAAATTCCACACGGAAAAACCCAATAACACTTTGCACGACTTTTCTTATCAAGGGTAAAAAAACGGAGTCAATCTTATGGGACCAGAATGTCTTTCCATTGATTTATGTCGAATCAAACACAACGCAGGTACCTACATTTATTTTCGAGACTATAACAAAGATTTCTACGAGCACGGTTGGTTCCGGCCGGATCAAAACGGTTCGCGGGCTGGAGCTGGCCCGCAGGCCGCACTTTGCCTATCACTGATTTAGGCATTAAAATGGGGTTAAACAAAGATAACTAAAATTTATTCCAGGCTTAGAGCATCCCAGGAAAAGAAATATTATTAAAAAAAAATATACTTGACTTGTCATAGACCAAAATACTGAACTTTGATTTCATCCAAGAAAGCGATGCCTAAAGTCACCTTACTGGGAAGCAGATTGACTACCGCATGGTAAGCTAGAGTGCATGCTAAACATTTGAAAGATCTTGATGCTGAGGTTCTCCTATATCCAGACACATTAGCAGCATTATTGAAATATGAATGATTCGATATTAAAATTATTACCGTATTATAGCAGACGGCGCCAGCAAAATGACGCAACAAGAACCCTTCATCGTCCCGTAGTGTTCGGTGAGCCTTCAGACGTGAAGTCCGGGGCACTTGTAACCTGAAAACAGACGTTTGATTTAATTTCATAAAGCCAACTCCGCGTTCAATTAAATAATATTTCCCTATGATAAAGAATTTTTAACTTTTTTTTTTGTTTTTTTTTTCATCTTTTAGGAAAAATATCGGTTAAACAAGTAACTGTACCGTATTCAACGAAGCAAAAAACTTAATGTTAACAAAAACTACCTACTTAACAATTATCGCTATTGTGTTTTGTGTAATTGTCACATCCTAACAAAGGATTTATTTGAAAAGTGAGATGTGAGCAACCTTTTGTATAAATCTGTTATACCTTATTCAAGGAAGCAAAAGATTAATAAATATAACTACAGCACTACACAACTATGAAGTCGCATGGCAAATTTTCGTAAATCCGATCACTTCTGAACTGAGTGCGACTTCATTGGTTTTTCGATCAGATACAGTCCGCTCGGCCTCGCGCTGAGCTTTGCATTTGTGGTGGCATGGTGTTGGTTTAAACCGGTTTATACTACTTTTTGGCAAACGATTCTATGTGCACTCACACAAATACACAAATGCAAAGCTCAGCTTACGCCTCGCCAGTTATGTACAACTGGCGAGGCGATGTAACTTATTCGTTATTTTGTACCGCAGTTCTATGTTTATAAGCCTCTTGCTTCCTTGAATAATGTTTAACAGATTTATAGTAAAGATTTGCTCACATCTACGACCACGTACGGAATACGCAAACGTATTTAGTACAGATATTAGTGCGTAAACGGCATGCACGTCTTGACGTCTTCATACAGAATAGGTGAGCGTTCCTAGATGTGTACTCCCATGCCACTACTTACCTATTATTGTTAACTCCCAATTGTTTGTGTACGGAATGTGTGAAGTGTCCAAATTCTGGCTTTGGCAGTTTGGATTCCTCATCCAGCAAGTGGAAGATGCCGTGGTTCTTGCTCTCGATTAGATCTGAAGAAAAAGGAAAATAAAATATTTTCTGAAGTAAGGTTTGAGGGGCTTGTTGTCTAGCAACTACCGCGCAGATCAATCGCTCTGCGAGATTGAGCTGTACTTGTCATAATCTATGCTGTAATGTGAGAAAGTTCTTTAGTCATAGAATGCCCTTTGTTATTCGAAGAGCAATTTAAGCCGTCGGGCCCAGTTCTCATACATACAACCTATGCCAGTACAATACACCTACTCCGAAAAAACAGCGTGAAAGTTTCGGATCGATATGAAACAACGACGAACATCGAACTTATAAATATCCGATCAAAGCATTGCTCAACAATAAACTACTAGATGTAAACTAGCATTAAGGAACAGGGTGAACGACAAAAATGACAAATCGTGAAAACTGAATTGTCAGATCCGAAACATTTTCTTGGTTGGTAAACGTGCGATCCGTCAGCCGAAACTTCGTAGTTCCCCAGGGCCATCGATAGTCAGTAGCCCGAAAGTTAGTCGATTTCATTAAAATTCAACTGCAACTGTTATGACAGAAGGCCAAATCTATTTGAAAATGAAAACCAAGCTGATGATGATGACTCACCAATGCAGTCCTGATTGTCAACGAATCTGATCTCCGGCACGTTGAGTCCTTCTCTTTTGTATAACTCCTGTTCGTTCTTGAGGATGCGTTCATTGAAGAATTGCTGCAGCTTCTCGTTACAGTAGTTGATGCAGAACTGCTCGAAACTGTTCATTTGGAAGTACTCTGAGGAAGAGATAATAGCATACTTTAATGTAATCAACGTTTAAGCTGGTATTCTACCTGACGAAGGCGGGTGAATTATTACAATTTGAACCTTATATCAAAGACATAAAAGTAACAACACCC
Source organism: Amphipyra tragopoginis (assembly GCA_905220435.1). NCBI lineage: Eukaryota > Metazoa > Arthropoda > Insecta > Lepidoptera > Noctuidae > Amphipyra > Amphipyra tragopoginis. The sequence continues at coordinate 5,307,226 of HG991999.1, forward strand.
GCCTTCGTGAGATCGAAAGACTATACATACTTATAAAGTACTAATTTTTATGAAAATTTCGAGTATGCTCCCGTGTTAATCAATTTGGATATTCCCAAACGCTGGTATACTTTTGATGCTGACTGTATGTCTTATTTCCCTAAGTATGGAACGTTTAAGTGAGCTTCGACTCTGAATGTAGTTACGACTCGACTGTTTGTTGGCAATAGACCCATTATAATAAAAAAAAGCGCTATTGTATTACGTAGAAAAGTACCATTATGGTGTCACTCTGACAAAAGAAGAAAAGGGGAGGACAATGGGCTGTATAACGATATTTTCTTTAAACTTACCAAAACCAGCGATATCGAGCACTCCGATATAATAGGCGGATGCTTGGAAGGGAATACTGGTGTTGATACGATGTACTATGTAGTCGAACAGACGACTGTACACTGCTTTAGCGAGGGCGTCGCGGGCATTGTTGGCTTCGTAGGTTTTGAGTGGTACCCTGAGGAGAGGAAAACATATAGTTAGAGGTAATATTGTGATGTATTAGTCTTTTGCATAATAGCTGGAAACGGGCCGCTTTCTCATATGGAAAGTTATGAGCTTGAAACTGCATTTTTCAAGATAGGTTGTGACTCTGCTGAGTGATAGACATTTGAGTCAAGGTAGTCAGCGTAAAGTTCATCTTTATATACAACGTGTTACATAATTCTGCTTAAAAAAGAAAATGTTAATCAAGTAGTCTTTTATGGTTGTTCTTATTTACCTCTCAGAGGAAATTAGGTAAGAATGTAAATAACTTTCTGGGTAGTCTACTCTTTACTTTTATGTTTTCAGGGTTGCGTTTCAGTGATGATTTTGTTTTATGAATAGCCCAAATTTTTTTTAGGTCCTACTTTTTTTTTAAATATTGCCAATAGACTCTTTACAAGGGACATTTTAATCCCCTTTCGGCTTTAGGGGTATTTTTGTAACACGTTGTATATCAAAATTCGGCTTCCGTATGTTTGTGTCCGCAAAACTCGAAAAGTAGTCGATGGATTGACTTGAAATTTTGTACAGTTGTTGCTGGCATTTGCACAAAGGTTTCCGACATAATAAAAAATTTAGCTAGCTAGCTAGCTGTGCATTCGAGGAACATTGAAAAATTGGAAAGATGTTTGTAATAACGGTGTACTCTCCACTTTTTTAACTTGAATTTGTGAAATGTACAGTATGTAGCACAACTTAGATTCCATTTTTGTGTGCACAATATGCAGAATGCACCTGATTGCTTACATGATAGCGGTCCCCTTAGTTCCTCCTCTGCTGCTCTGCATGAGCCTGGACACGAGTGCCATCCTCAGTTCCCCCGGGTCCACTCCCAGTAGACCAGCAGCCGTAGCGAGAGCTTGTTCAGAGTTAGGAGTAACCCGACAGCCCCCTCGTGGCCCGCTGTCCTCTTATATCTAACTAATACTTACATGATAGCGGTCCCCTTAGTTCCTCCTCTGCTGCTCTGCATGAGCCTGGACACGAGTGCCATCCTCAGTTCCCCCGGGTCCACTCCCAGTAGACCAGCAGCCGTAGCGAGAGCTTGTTCAGAGTTAGGAGTAACCCGACAGCCCCCTCGTGGCCCGCTGTCCTCTTATATCTAACTAATACTTACATGATAGCGGTCCCCTTAGTTCCTCCTCTGCTGCTCTGCATGAGCCTGGACACGAGTGCCATCCTCAGTTCCCCCGGGTCCACTCCCAGTAGACCAGCAGCCGTAGCGAGAGCTTGTTCAGAGTTAGGAGTAACCCGACAGCCCCCTCGTGGCCCGCTGTCCTCTTATATCTAACTAATACTTACATGATAGCGGTCCCCTTAGTTCCTCCTCTGCTGCTCTGCATGAGCCTGGACACGAGTGCCATCCTCAGTTCCCCCGGGTCCACTCCCAGTAGACCAGCAGCCGTAGCGAGAGCTTGTTCAGAGTTAGGAGTAACCCGACAGCCCCCTCGTGGCCCGCTGTCCTCTTATATCTAACTAATACTTACATGATAGCGGTCCCCTTAGTTCCTCCTCTGCTGCTCTGCATGAGCCTGGACACGAGTGCCATCCTCAGTTCCCCCGGGTCCACTCCCAGTAGACCAGCAGCCGTAGCGAGAGCTTGTTCAGAGTTAGGAGTAACCCGACAGCCCCCTCGTGGCCCGCTGTCCTCTTATATCTAACTAATACTTACATGATAGCGGTCCCCTTAGTTCCTCCTCTGCTGCTCTGCATGAGCCTGGACACGAGTGCCATCCTCAGTTCCCCCGGGTCCACTCCCAGTAGACCAGCAGCCGTAGCGAGAGCTTGTTCAGAGTTAGGAGTAACCCGACAGCCCCCTCGTGGCCCGCTGTCCTCTTATATCTAACTAATACTTACATGATAGCGGTCCCCTTAGTTCCTCCTCTGCTGCTCTGCATGAGCCTGGACACGAGTGCCATCCTCAGTTCCCCCGGGTCCACTCCCAGTAGACCAGCAGCCGTAGCGAGAGCTTGTTCAGAGTTAGGAGTAACCCGACAGCCCCCTCGTGGCCCGCTGTCCTCTTATATCTAACTAATACTTACATGATAGCGGTCCCCTTAGTTCCTCCTCTGCTGCTCTGCATGAGCCTGGACACGAGTGCCATCCTCAGTTCCCCCGGGTCCACTCCCAGTAGACCAGCAGCCGTAGCGAGAGCTTGTTCAGAGTTAGGAGTAACCCGACAGCCCCCTCGTGGCCCGCTGTCCTCTTATATCTAACTAATACTTACATGATAGCGGTCCCCTTAGTTCCTCCTCTGCTGCTCTGCATGAGCCTGGACACGAGTGCCATCCTCAGTTCCCCCGGGTCCACTCCCAGTAGACCAGCAGCCGTAGCGAGAGCTTGTTCAGAGTTAGGAGTAACCCGACAGCCCCCTCGTGGCCCGCTGTCCTCTTATATCTAACTAATACTTACATGATAGCGGTCCCCTTAGTTCCTCCTCTGCTGCTCTGCATGAGCCTGGACACGAGTGCCATCCTCAGTTCCCCCGGGTCCACTCCCAGTAGACCAGCAGCCGTAGCGAGAGCTTGTTCAGAGTTAGGAGTAACCCGACAGCCCCCTCGTGGCCCGCTGTCCTCTTATATCTAACTAATACTTACATGATAGCGGTCCCCTTAGTTCCTCCTCTGCTGCTCTGCATGAGCCTGGACACGAGTGCCATCCTCAGTTCCCCCGGGTCCACTCCCAGTAGACCAGCAGCCGTAGCGAGAGCTTGTTCAGAGTTAGGAGTAACCCGACAGCCCCCTCGTGGCCCGCTGTCCTCTTATATCTAACTAATACTTACATGATAGCGGTCCCCTTAGTTCCTCCTCTGCTGCTCTGCATGAGCCTGGACACGAGTGCCATCCTCAGTTCCCCCGGGTCCACTCCCAGTAGACCAGCAGCCGTAGCGAGAGCTTGTTCAGAGTTAGGAGTAACCCGACAGCCCCCTCGTGGCCCGCTGTCCTCTTATATCTAACTAATACTTACATGATAGCGGTCCCCTTAGTTCCTCCTCTGCTGCTCTGCATGAGCCTGGACACGAGTGCCATCCTCAGTTCCCCCGGGTCCACTCCCAGTAGACCAGCAGCCGTAGCGAGAGCTTGTTCAGAGTTAGGAGTAACCCGACAGCCCCCTCGTGGCCCGCTGTCCTCTTCAAACTCCACGTTCCCTAAGTGTAACACCGCGCCGACGACTGAGTATACAGATTTTATCTCATCTTCGGACAGACCGACGCGGGCTAGAGCCTGGGAAAGAACGGTTTTAATAGTTAGAAAAAAGGTTTAAAATTATATTAGTGCTGATTTTTAAGTCACTTTTGACCCTTGTTGCACCTGATGATAAGCCCAGATAGTCTAAGATGGAGCACATGAATCCAAGTAACAAACATATAGAAGGACTCCCCTACACTCCTCTGGCTTTCACATACACACGACGGAACAGAGTAAACTGCTTGGCGCCGAATTTAATGTGAGGGTGGTATCTATTCAGCTGATGAACAGACTATTACAGTTTCTTATCGTGGTTGATATACAATAGTACAGCGTAATAAATTCAATAATTCGTTGAAAGCAGCATACCAGTAATGTTCCGGTTTCAAGGGTTATGAGTGCCGATGAAATTAAAGGCACATGAGATTTTTCAATTTTGTTTCTAAAATTGGCAGCGAATTGCAATCCCTTGGTGTTGCAAATATTTATAGAAAAATTAAACCACTTACGATCAGGTGGACCGTCGGCTTATTTACCAATCTATTACAGAAAAAAAAACACACAAGAATGTCATAGAAGAATATTTTACCTGATTCAATCTTGCAAAGTCTTCCACATCATCTAGTATGGGGTCTCGTAGACCACCTTTGGCTTGCTGCTGTTTGCTTTTCCGGTTTGCGTTGATCTTCTTCTCAGAGTCAGCCGTCGTGAAGTATTGGCTGCATCCGTTTTTCAGATACTGATGACAAAATAATTCATAATTCAAATAAAAAAGAAAGAGATGGATGGATTTATGTCTCCTATGTTATTTTCTCCCCAGTCCCCGATTTAGAACGTTTTCGATAAGCAGTTGTTGACTGTTTCGGTTTGTTATCTCGTTTCGTCTACGGTTCTCGTAACCAGAGAAAAAGAGACAGCAAACCGAATCGTTCGACAACTGACTAATCGGATCGTTCTGAATCAAGGGACAGGTGGAGTTCGTTTTTCCACCCTGAACAAAACGTTGTTCTTTCGTGGTATGCATATACTTGCTTTGTATACCCAACACAAATAAAGCAAAAAATCTCACCAGATAATCATCAGGCTTTGTGATCTTCAACGCAGAACGCAACTCCTGCGGTGCGCCGGCGCATAACAAATAGAACACATGGTAGTTCCTTTCTTCTGCACTCTGGGTGCATATCCTGGACTTCTCCAGCAGGTAGTGGGATATATGACCCCCCACGACTTGGTATTTGCTGTTGAAGTGAACCTCCATGAATTTGCCGAAACGAGAACTGTTGTTGTTGCGCGTTGTTTTAGCGTTGCCGAACGCTTCTAAGATTGGATTGGCTGTGGAAGAAGGTTAAGTAATTAGTACAGGTTTGTTTATGAAAGGTATTTTAGTTCATCATAGTATTTTAATTTATAGTCTAACTAGCGACCCGCCCCGGCTTCACACGTGTACGTTTTATAGAAAGAAAGATCATTTATTCAGCACAAATTAATAACATATAATAATAACATAATTAACACTACCTATTTATAATATAAATTGCGCTGAAAAGGCGCTGGTTCAGCATATGCCAGACGGAATGCCTGGCGCTGTATAGCTTAAAACCTTCCTCTTGAATCACTCTATCTATTAAAAAAACCGCATCAAAATCCGTTGCGTAGTTTTAAAGATCTAAGCATACATAAGGACAGACAGACAGCGGGAAGCGACTTTGTTTTATACTATGTAGTGATGATGGCCGATTTCTTGATTTACCGAACGTTATTGGTGCAAATTAAGACTCTTGTATCTTAACCAATAATGAAGCAAAAACCCCATAAATCATAGTAGATCCTCCCATACGTTAGTAGCTATTACAGATAAGATCGGCTTACAAGTCTAGTTTATATGCTCACTTTAGTAATAAAAAATGCTACCATAGGTAAGTAAAACAATTAGTTTTTGCTCATAGGAACATTAGGAACCGGCCATTAAGCGAATGATTCTGGAATATTATCATAATCATAGCTGTTGGTAGGGGGACTTACGATTTCATGAATATAGTATAAGCACAGTGTACCTACTTACTACATACAGTGGGTCAACGCCCATACATTTGACAGGTCCTATGAAATGTCAAAATTATGTAGGGGCGGAGGTTATGTCCCAAGTATGCAGTATGGCTACTCGGGACATAACCTCCGCGCCTTCACCCCGCAACCCCCCGCACGATTGCTCTGCGTCAATGTTCTACGTTGACCGACTGTAAGGAGTAAGGTATAGGTAGACTGTGGTATAAGTATCAAATCAAATTTTAGTACAACCCACAAGACGAGATGGGTGACATATTTGTAACCAAGAACAAGTTAAGTTGGCCTTGCCTGGCTAGACTCGGGACCACATCTCACATTTTAATTATTTTATAATCAATCATCATTTAGAACTATTTATTATAAATCATGTCAATGTTACAACTCTTAAATGTCATAACATCTTAGATAAACAGATTGCAACAGAGCGTATTTAAATTATAATTAGTGGACGACCTGCAAAATTAGCGAACCGTTCACCTAAGTGAGTCATCTGTGCCTTAGTACTCTTTAATACATACCGACTCTCTTTTGCAGAGTGTGCTATGTTACAATAAGCAAAGGATAATAATAAATAAAAAGTGTTGGATTTTTTTTTGCTGTTTTTCTTTTCCCCCTTTAACAAGGTGTAACTTAAATAACGCACAACCTCTTCTTGTTTATTAAGAACAACTTCTATTATGGGAACAAACCTTTTCGGCATATTTTACTTTTTTACCAACGAAAAGGTAACAATGCTGTTCAAGCAAGAAAAAAAATATCCGATGTGTCTACAGAAGATGTATTAACAGAATGCCAGTGGCAAAACTGGTTTGCGTAATTTCGATCTGGCAATTTTGATGTTAAAGATGCAACACGTTCTGGAAGGCCAGTTGAAGCTGATGAAGACACAATAAAGGCATTAATTGGTGCAAACCGGCGAATAACAACTCGTGAGACCGCTGACAGATTAAATTTATCGGATTCGACCGTTCATGATCATTGGAAATGCCTAAGTTTAGGCAAAGCTCGACATAAAATTCAATTAAAACGAAATGATTTTCCGAACGACCTAATACTATCGAGAAAAATACTGTTTTATTGATTGTCTGTGAAATCGTATAAAAGAAAATATTAGTTTCACATTTTTAGGCAATGTTTGGATGACGATCACTATACCACGACATTATGACGACATCAGCTCCATACAAGTGATGTCAAATTTGTACAAGGTTAATCAGAGAAGGGGTACTAATCCCAAAGGGTGTTAAAGTACCCATAATAATGAGTAACTTTTGTTCTACCACTTTCCCCAAAAGTCAACAGTTTATGAGAAATAGCTGTTCAAAAATTGCATAAAAATTTGCTAAACTCTATCTATCCTCAGCTATGATCAGATCAGCTGTGCATACATTTTAGGTCATATTTGGGGTCACGAATTAGAAGCTCTATTTTCTGAATTCGTAACTAAAGTAGGGACGAAGAATTTTTGAAAAAACTAAAATAAAAATTATTTTACATGGAAATAAAAATTATCGAATTTTGCAATTTTAACACTTGCTTTAAAACCGTCACCAGTGATACTTTAAGTGGTCTGCGGATTAGTACCACGTTTCCGACTAACTTTGTATACTTATTATAAGGGCACCGACAGATAGGTAATTGAAAACCGCCATTAGAAAACTTCTCCTACCTAGTAAGATCGTTTGCATTCTTAATTAAACCATTTAATTATCGTATCCTATAATTAAAACGCAATTACAAATTAACAGAAGTAGTCAAAGTCATAATTAAGTACCTAACAAAGCAAAACTACATTGCAAATATCATTCATTACTCTTAGTATACAATAGAACAGTTATGATGCCATTAACAATAATAAAAACAAGTAACATGATGCGTAAAAATTACGAGCGGTGCTCTATGATCAATAAACACGATATTAACACTGCAACCGTTACACAAGGCCGACACATCTTTTATTTACCTAGTGTTTGCTAGCGACCTTCCCCGGAATCGCTTGAGAATTTCTTGAGAAAGTAAATGGTCAGATAGAAAAACATGAAAAAAAGTTATTTAATGATAACTGATATTTATTTCTACACATAAATCTGTTACAGACACTTAATGTAATGTTTTTTTTTAAGACTAGATGTCGCCGGCTTTTCCTATCTGACTAGCTTTGAGAAGAAAAGTCGAAACAAACTATTAAAGTCCAGACATTGTGGTATAAAACTATGCGACTGTAACGATGTAGGGTAACGCCTGGAATGGCCTTTTGATGAAAGAGCTCCTAGTAGGATTGAGTTATTCATCCGTTGTATTGAAGCAATTCCTTAATAAAGGTTCCCCTTTGTCTTTTCTCCATTTATATACCAAACAGTATTTCTCAAGTCTCAATACACTACAAGCACATTTTTTTTATGAAACTTTTTTATTATTTCTTATAAATGCATTGTTGTAGCATTTTTTAATTATAGACTATGATGTAATCATTACCTTTGACGATATGCAATATATTTTTAAATTGGTCTGTGTTAACTCATGTTTAGGTTTTTTTTTGCATTAGTATAGAAAATAATTTATTTATGTATGTATGTCAATGATACTGATATATGATTTCGGTAGGTATTATAGTAAATTAGTAATCTTGCAGAATCGCTGTTGCGTTATATTATGCCATGTTTTTATAGACTTGAAACAGTTTGTCATTAACACATCGAGACGTACGAGATAGGTTTAACCGGAATCGCCCAGGTGTACCGAAAACATTTATGTTCGCATAACTCGTCAAAATGTAGGGAACAGCAGATTTTTTTTTCGCGATTTCGGATTTGTTCTCATAATAAAAGTTGTTCATTAGTGATGAGTACAATCTCCCATTTCGGTTTGTCGACTGTTTACAATTTTACCCTGTATGTCCTAACTTTAATATTATAAATGCGAAAATAAGTTTATTTGTTTGTTACCTTTTCACGCCTAAACCACTGAAACAATTATCCTGAAATTTTGCATATATACTTTGTCAGGTGTACAGAAACGGAGATAGGGTACCATTCATCCCGAAAAAAAGTACTGTTCCCGAGGATAACAACAATAACGATAACAGATGGCACCACGTTTCTTTCGAATCATGATTGAATTATATTATTAAAGAAAGTTTAGTAGTGTGTTAAGAGTTTTTTTTAATTATAAATTAACGCGAGCGAAGCCGCGGGCTATAGCTAGAGATGTGAAGCGGTAAAGTTACCCTGGTAAAATACGGTAAAAACTATATTTTACGTAAAATACGGTAATATTCGGTAATAATGGTAATATAATTATGATAAAAATGTATTAAACGTAGGTAATACGCACTAACACTATAAATATGGAAGTGAGTATGTTTATGAGTATGTCACTACTTCACTCCTTAACGGATAAATTTGAATGAAATTTGACAAAGATATCAGCAGTATTGGAATTTAAAGAAACAGAAAATTTGGTTCAAGCAACCAAACCTTACTCTTGCGCAGTGCGTGTACAATACGGCCGACGACGTATCTTGGCGAGTCTGAAGTTAGTTGCTTGGCTGCGCAATGAATCTTTTAGAAACGAAATTGTCTACTGTGCAGCTAATCAGCTAACTTCAGACTCGCCAAGATACGTCGGCCGTATTGTAGTCAGCCGAACAAAACCAAATCAGTCGCTCACCGACAGCGGAGTGGAACGGCAAGAGCGCAATATGGTGGACTACCTACACTAATCGGCAACGTCGCGTTATGATTTTGCAACATTACGCACGCGGGATTTAAAACAAATCAAAATTAAAAATGTCATAACTGCCGGTAATTTTACCGTAATTTATATAAATTACCGTAAAATGCCCGTATTTTACCAGCGATTTCAGTAAAATTACGTAATTTTAAATCTCTAGCTAAAGCTAGTTTACTCTAAATCTAACTTACCATCTAAAATCTTCTGTTCAACAGGTCCAGCGCCCTTCGCCCATAAATCACACAGGTATTTCAGGATGTATTTGGTGGACTCAGTCTTTCCCGCACCGGATTCACCGGAAACTATGATGGATTGAGACTGCTTGAGAGACTTCATGTCACGGAAGGCTTTGTCGGCTGTAAAGTAAAAAAAAAACAATAATTATATGAACGTTGTTTTTGTGTATGAATAAAATAAAATATTTCAATTTAAAGGTTCTGGTGATGGTCAGCTATCCTGTGCTTTGACATATCGTCGCCCGGGAGTGAAAACTTCGGGAATGCAAAATGGTCATTTTTATCACGACTTATAGGGACTATATCTTATAAGAGAGTAGCTCTATGTGAAATTAGTTTGTAGGCACTGAAACTAGCCTTTATTGGGTATGTACAATTCGTAATAAATATAATTGACTCGCTTTTGCCCGCGACTTATTCCGCGTGAAAGCCCACAGGAACTGTGCAATGACCAAATGCATTCCCGAGGTTTTCACTCCCGACCGACGATATACAGAATGTCCCGAAACTCAACGTCCAGCCGGGAACAAATGACAGGCAGAATAATTGGTCATAAAAAAAAACTTAGTTTTCGATTTTCAAAGTTACCATGAATAAAAGTTTACCTTATTAAGGGGGTATTTCACCAACCTATCAATAAGTAGTCCGTAACTATTGACCAGATAAGCGGAATGGCCGGATTTTTTTAAAAAGTGTACATATTTTGAATGAAGGTTTTAAACGTTTCCTCTGACTAACTTTTTGATGAATTCGTTGAATGTTTTTCTTTATAACTTTTTTAATTGTACTGATTACTATTTGGTCATATAATGTTAAGGAATAATAAGAAATAAAAAGTTATATAGAAAAACATGCAACGAATTCATCAAGAAGTTAGTCAGAGGAAACGTTTAAAACCTTCATTCAAAATATGTACACTTTTTAAAAAATCCGCCCGTATATGACCTACTAATTTGACATTACTTTATGTGTTCAATAATCTTGTCAATATCACTATTGATATGGTGGTGAAATACAAATGTTAGCTATTGAAAAGTTTAGAGATCGCATTACCTTAATGAACAGTTAATGATAGGTTAGTGAAACACACCCTAAATCTAACTATTTAATGTGTTTTTAAAAAAACGCAATCATAAACTGCCCTATCATTTGTTCCCGGCATGACGTTGAGTTCTGGGACATCCTGTACCTACATATTTCGCAAATGGCAGTAATAAGTGTCTTTAATTCTATTCATCGCACCATCCCAGAACTGAAGTATTTTTAAACAGTGGTTCTTTCTATTTCCTGAACTGACTTGCCCATTGTTTTGTAGCAGAAAATCCCAGTTACAATTTGCACTATCTTGGATTATTGAACGTCATAATGAGGAAATTGACAACTGTACTTATTGCACTGGGCTAATATAGTGATGTAATTCAAGAATATTTTTGGACGGTTTCCCTTCATAGGAAAAACAACGTGGATCATTGTTTATTTTCCTGAGTACATTTTGTATTGTTTATTTTACGTATACCAAATACTCATAAGGGAAATAGTGAACTTAATGATTCTCGCGTAAAACAATTACCATCATTAAACGCAATACATTATTCAAGCTATATAGCCCTCGAATTGAGTTCGTCACGAAGGGAAAAATGACTGAATAATACATTAGCACTTTCTTTGAATTTAACATAACAATTTCTTTTGAAAGTTGCCTAATGGTAACAAGTAGGTGGTGCTTCGGATAGCTATCTCCTTTGGGCCTTATTATAAAAGATGGTTTGAACCAAGACTAAGGTAAACCCAGGTTTAAAATATACCTATCACTTTCTTATGTCATATAACAAAAAGAGACGGGGCTATTTTAAAACCTAGGTTTTTTTTAGACCATCTTTTGTATTAAGGGGGTTTGAGTTCTTATAGGTACGGTGGGGTCACACAATGAGCAACATCGTTGGCTAAAAGTGTTAACAAATAACACAATATCAAAGACAATACAAAAAAAAAATATACAACGTGTGTTTTTTGATATCCCATAACTCTAGGGTTATATTATTTGAGTAAAAATCTCCTAGAATAGGTGGTCCAAAAATGCATAGTTTCGAAGATTTAATCAATCATAATTAAATTATAGATATCTAAGTTTCATTGATAAATAAGAGTAATTCATTTTTATTCAAACCAATCATTCATATTTAAAGCTAAGAAAATGCGACGTTGTCATATTTCACGTAAGGGTGTTTTACATTAATAATTGTGACAATGTCGAATTATTTTGTATGAAAAATGAAAACTTTGTTCTTCTTGTGTGTTCTTTGATATGGTCTCAATCATACCCTAGAGTTATGGGATATCAAAAAAAACACCTTGTATCAGTGGCGAAGGCTTCATACAACTCGATTCCTATCGGCTTCCCTTTCGAAACGAGTAGTTACGGGAATTCACGCATCACACTTGAGCAAGGTAAGCATTTTTTGGTCCGGCTTCCCTTTTAAGAAAATTCACCCTTTGCCACTGCCTTGTATATAATAGGTACTTTCGAGAAACGTGATTTTAATTCTTTATCAGTGAAATTGTATAGCTGTATATATAGAGGAGCTCGTGGCTAAATAATTACAGCCGCATAGACCGATCTTCCGGGTTAAGCCACGCTTGCCGAGGTGGGTCTGTGGATGGGTGACCATTTACCATAGCGAGTTTCCTCCGTGCCTCGGAAAGCACGTAAAGCCGTTGGTCCCGGCTGTCATTTGTAGATCTTTGACAGTCGTTACTGTTGGTCAGAAGCCAGAAAGTCTGACAACCAGTCTTACCAAGAGTATCGTATTACCCAGTTACTGGGTTGTGGAGGTCTGATAGGCAGTCGCTCCATGTAAAATACTGATATTCAGCTGCATCCGGTTCGACTGGAAGCCGACCCCAACATAGTTGGGAAAAGGCTAGGCAGATGATGATCAGTGAAATTGTATAAATGGATCTATCATAACACTTTCAGCCGACGACATGTGATATGCACATAATACTATTTCCACTTATCACTTGTGTATCAGTCTGCCGTGTGTCATTACAGGGATCCAGCAGAATATCAGCGTCATTATCTGACACATGCTGAGCTGGACACCCTTGTTTAAATTAAGTGTCAACCTATTTCTTACTAAAAGTTTTTTATGATGCTTTTTTTCTTTTCTTTAATTTGGTTTGTACTGCTTTTGTGTTATTTGTTGCACCAAATCAAGGTTTTTATCTATCTATTTATATAATCATATCATTAATTACATTGCATACTTATTTATCAACTGACCAACCCATCCTTACGTTCAATTTCAAGATTATTGGAAAGATGTAATGAGTTAAAAAAAATATTCTAGCTAGGAACTGGAACATTGCAACCCTTTAATGGTGATAGAGTATTTCGCCTTATACGGGGTACCGTTCCAACCGTTCCAATTGCATTACATTGGGAACTACTGCAATTGGCAAATTAAAGTATTAGTTTTTCTTTGTTTCTTCGTAGACTTCCATAGGTTTTTTTGGCTGACCGGACAGCGGTATACGATATAAACCTATCCTCTTTGGTGCATTGACGCAATCTCGCAGAGAATAAATAGGAAGGAAAAAACAAAAAAAAAAGATTGTCATGCTTGGTAATATTGCTTGACGATACCTTAGTGTTCTAGAGATCAGGGGCCCAATTCTCCTAAAATAAATCTTGATAAATCACAACCGAACCAAGGCCGAACCGTCGTTCATTCAGACAGTTCTCAATTTCAAAAGCTGTCGAATTGTTTGACACAAAAAACAAAATCAATCATTTTGAAAGTTTTCGAAAACAAAAACTGACTAACGGTTGTGGTTCGATTGCGTTTGGCAACAATTTACTTTAGGAGAATTAGGCCCCAGCTGTCGGATCTTTAATGTTAGTATCTGCGACTTGATATAACTGCTGAGCTGATGGCCTTTTTGGCACTTATACATACAGCATGACTCGCTTTACATCTGCAAACCATGAACTCTGCTTATCATTTTGTACCACTTTTACTATAGCACAAAATCAGAATTCGTAAAAAAAAAGCTTTTTCATACATTTTGTTAAACAACATAGTATTTTTTATGGAATAGCTGTTATTCTTTTGACGAATTTAGAGATCGCCCATAGCAAAAGTTGTACAGAACGATGAGTAGAGTTCATAGTTTTCAGATGTAAAGCGAGTAAGGCTCTACACCGCCGCGGAATGGAATGGAAGCGACGAAATTGTACATAGCATAGCACGAGGATTCCCCGGAAGACGCGCGACCTTTTTTGGCTCGTATTTAGTTTGTACTTTATACAATTGACATAAAGTTCATTATGGTATGTACAATTTTGTCGCTTCCATTCCATTCCGCGGCGCTGTAAATTGAGCCTAACCATTCATGCTGTAGACGGTTCTGTATACTATGAAGATATGATAGAATCTTACCGATAGCAAAAACATGCGGTGGCAGTTCTCCCAAGGATTTGCCTTGGTACTTCTTGATGGTGTTCGAAGAATACATGTCAGGAATGTCTTCATAAGGATTGACAGCCAACAGGATGTTGGCTACGTATGTCTGTAAAAATAAAGTTCATATTAATAAATAAATAGTAAATAAGATAACATAAATATCACGCCTGTATACCCCGAAGGGTCGAGCAGAGATGTACAAGGTGGAACATAAATAAGGGCACAACCTCTTAAGGAGTCATTGAACTCATCATTATGAACAACTTTTACTATGGGACCAAAGCTGAAATCGCGAAAAAAAAATCAGCTGTTCCCTACATTTTGACGAGTTATGCGAACATTAATGTAGAGAACAGCTGATTATTTTTTCGCGATTTCAGGTTTGGTCCCATAGTAAAAGTTGTTCGTAATGATGAGTACAGTGACCTCTTAAGAGGTTGTGCCTTTATTTATGTTACATCTTGTATAGTACACCCTCATTTCGCCGTTATGTATAGGTCTCATGTAACGAAGACTGCCTTGTTGGTTTAGTGGACGCAAGCGCGACTACTAAGCGTGAGGTCCTGCTGGGTTAGATCTCCAGGTCGAGCAGTCTTATTGGGTTTTCCATGTGGAATTTCTCAGTAGCAGCCCGGAGTCTGGATTTGTGCCCGGTATCAACCATCTGGCAATAGGCTCGCCCCCTATTACATTGGACTTAAACATAACGGCGAACTGAGGGGGTAAATAAAGAGTTTTTGTTTAAATTGGACCAGATTACACGGCAAGGTAAATATAGCACAGGCATACAAATTTCTAAATCTAGTTAGTAGATGGAGTACTATTCTCCTAGATAGGTCACGATGTAGCCTGTGTTTAGAAGAAACGTTTAATGTTTTTACTTTTGAATGATGAGTAATTTTATGATGTCCTTGGTTTAGATGACTTTGCTATACAACCGCTTATTACTCGACCAATACGGGGCATAGGCCTATTCTTTTGTCCACCAGGCTAGCCTGGTGTGGGATGGCGGACTACACACACCATCGAGAACTTTTTAGAAGGCCTCTCCCGTATGCAGGTTTCTTCACGACGTTTTCCTTCACCATTAACACAAATGATAATCAAATTCTGATCCGCACATAACTACGCAAACTCAGTACCTTCAGATCAGATCTTTACGTGGTAAAGACGTGTATTGTCGTTAACCTTATTCTATACTGTTAGTATGATTCTGCAAAGACCTTTCGATAAGGTCTTCCTTCTAGGAGGTTCTTCTACAGTTACTGTAAGTTAAAACCTAGTAACACCTGTCATATGAGACTGGATTGGCTCTAGTCTTGATGATGAATGAAAATTTTCAACAGGCTTAAATATCCTACTGCTGGGTACAGGCCTTCCTTGAACTATGCAACTGGCCTCGGCCCTGTACAATCGCATCCAGATTCGATCCTCAAGTTTTACAATATCGTTGGCCCATCTGCGAAGACAACCAACGCTTCAACGCTCTGTCAAAGCTTTACTCCACCTGTCAGCAGTCAGCACCTCTTCATCAAACGGTTCATCAAAAGCAAACTAAACAGGAAATCAGAAATAATAAAATCAATGAGAAGTGCTACAATTTTTAAAATTTAAGCACGTTATTTTCTAAAGATCTGATTGTAGGCGGAACTAACTGCTTTGAAGATTTTAAGTAAATATTTTGAGACCCATGTCATCATGTTTTATTTATTTTACGTATGCTAATGTAGACGACTTCTATAAATTCTATGTAACAAATTAGCGTAGAGTGCGATAATGGGTGTGTGAAAATTTAACCTTGGTGTTAGATACGCTTAAGATAACTTTAAGATGGAGAATTTACAAACTATTTCAATACAAGGATGTATGAGGATTATAAAGATAATATACCTAAGCATAATCAGCCCATTACTATCCCACAGCTGGGCACGAGCGACTTCTCAAAATAAGTAAAGTTTAGACGTCAGTCCACCACGCTAGCATGCATTCAGTACGATTCGATTAGCTATCTCTTTTGCTCTCGTTACGAAAATCGTAAACGGAACGAGATAACAAACCAAATCGGTCGACAACTGCTTATCGAAAAGGTTCTGAATCGAGGGTCTGGTGCGGGTTGGTGGACTATACGTCGAGAACTTTATTAGAACCCTCTCAAGTGTTCAAGTTTCCTCACGATGTCTTCCTTCACCGACAGCGCAAGTGATAGTGTAATTCTCATCAGCACACGAATTCGAAGTCTCCTGCATGGAAGGCATGCGTATAGCTGCTGGGCTATCACTGCTTTAAAGACAGACTGAATTTTATTGCATTATTGCTTGTTTATGGAAATGCAGAGATTACAGCGGCGCGTGATGCGGGTCGTAAAGTGAACAATTCAAACATAATGACGATTATAAAGCCGGCAAGACACGGTGGCCAAGCCTCAGCCAATGCCAATGCGAGCGTGGACAAATTGATACAACGCGAGTGCTACAAGACTGTAGCACTCGCGTAGACTGATGTAGACACATCAGTCTTTCTCAAAGTGGGCGATAACGGCCTTTGTGGGCGCTACAGGCCTACAGCGGGGCGGTAAGGCCCGATAAAAGAAATGATTACGATTGTGATTTTTAAGATGAGGAAAAGTAAAAAAAAAATGAGAAGCGCTAGAAAATAATTGATTCTCAAAGTGGGCGGTAGACGAAATCAGTTTGAGAATCTTTGGTCTACATGGTGGTCAGGTTCGAACTAGACCAATGTAGGCAATGACTTGCCGAGTGCAGGCAAGCCGCCTTTAATTTGTGCATAAAAACCAACACTGTTCCGAAGTGAGACGAGTCGTGGCGAGCGATCCCGAGTGGTGGTAAGGCACAACAAACGAACTGTATACACGTTGGCACTCGCCTGGACTCGGCCAGCTAGATGAGCAACGACGAGCAATGGCTAGGCTAGACAAATGTGCTGTCTATACGTTGGTACTCGCCTTCGCTCGGCGAGCTATGGCCAACATGTATAATTATTGCCGGCTTTAAAGCGTTTATGGAGACACGTTTTTCCACGAGTATTGTTTGAGTTGTAGTTGACAATATGCGGCAGAAAACAAGGAGGACCTGCGTATCCTTAAACGAAGCCTTTGAGTTCCTTAAAAAAAAAACCTATCAACTTTTACTGTCACAGACCGACATATTGTGTCCATCTTCCGATACATTCCGTGCATTCCACGACAAATTCTTTAATCAGTTATACTTAAGAATCTACGTCGTAACAATACGGGCGATAGTAAAAGGCATTGGACGAGGAAAACCAACGGAATCGATACTCGTACATAATTCTCTACGGTAAGCACCTACCAACATAATATAAAATATTTTCAAGGTAAAAACTTCAGGCGTTTGAAATGAGTCACAGTTTATCAGTACTTACGTAAATCTTATTCTTCTTGTATCGTGATAAAATGTTGTTTAGTAGTGTTGCTTCGTTGAGGAACATCAGCTCGCCTGGAAATAATTGGTTAAGTTAATTAAGGGTGTTGGATAAAATAAAATACGGATGTCAAGATTAGTAAAGGTACCGGGCCTCAAAAATTCGGTTGACAAGTTCTTGGAGGATTAATTATCAAAATGAGAGGCAGCCTTATTAATAAGATCATACTGAGATCTACGTTGTCTTTGCTAGGTAACTACAAGATCTGGCAGAGTTGCAGTGAATACACTAGCGAATCCGGCGATCACGCTAATAGGTCCTCTAACCCAAAACCCTCTGCTTTCCTCAGAGCGAAGGGTATCCATGAGAAATAGGCCACGTCAAGAAAAGCCTCATCTCCCTGAGTATTAATGACGTCACTCTGGGATCCAACCATCTTAATTGGGACTGTCTCGTTGGTCTAATGGTCGCAAGCGCGACTGCTGAGCCTGAGGTCCTGGGTTCGATCACCAGGTCGGACAAAGCAGCCCGGAGTCTGGATTTGTGGCCGGTTGATGGCAATAGGTTCACATATTACATGAGACCCAAACGTAACTGCGAAATGTGGGTGTACTATACATCTTTACCCAACAGTTCGGGGAATACAAGCGTGATGGTATGTTATGTACTGGGATCTACACTTTCATTGCCGTGTGATAAGATTGATGGAAGTAGGCATAACGTCAGTGAAGTTCTAACAGTGCGTAAGTCATTTTGTAACAAAAATAGACGACACTGCGAAAGTCACAAATAATATTTAGCGGAGGAGCTCGTGGATAAATAATTACAGCCGCATAGACCGATCTTCCGGGTTAAGCCACGCTTGCCGAGGTTGGTCTGTGGATGGGTGACCATTTACCATAGCGAGTTTCCTCCGTGACTCGGAAAGCACGTAAAGCCGTTGGTCCCGGCTGTCATTTGTAGATCTTTGACAGTCGTTACTGTTGGTCAGAAGCCCGAAAGTCTGACAAAACCAGTCTTACCAAGAGTATCGTATTACCCAGTTACTGGGTTGTGGAGGTCTGATAGGCAGTCGCTCCATGTAAAATACTGATATTCAGCTGCATCCGGTTCGACTGGAAGCCGACCCCAACATGGCATAGGCAGATGATGACTGCGTTCAGCGTAGGTTACGCTCGTTTTAAATAGTTTTTTCACTCTCTTGTAAAGTAGCCATTTTTGACTTCCGTACTGTTAGAACTTCACTGACGATAAGGCAATCAAGGACCTAAGAACTAAGTTTGACAAAGCCTCTAGCATAAGGCAAAGTTGATTGAACAACAACTAAGCATTAAACACCTTGTTCTGGAATTACTAACATCGGAAATTAAATGTAATTTAATCCTATCTCGATTAATATTAAAGGTAAGGTATTTAGATTCCTAGTATTAGGTACAGCGAGGAACGAGACTATTAAAAGACCATGAGAAACATTATTCTAAACTTGTTTAAAACAGGTCTCCATCTATTCCAGGACCTATTAAATCGAGTTCTATCCCGCGTCGAAGATAATCGCTTTAACTTGTACGATTCTATTACGTCAATTAAGTCTTGTCAATTAGCGAGAGCTAGAGCGTGAGATGGGATGATGGATGTGATGTGAATAAATAATGAAATCTACTACTACATAGTATAAAACAAAGTCGCTTCCCGCTGTCTGTCCCTATGTATGCTTCGATCTTTAAAACTACGCAGCGGATTTTGATGCGGTGTTTTTTAATAGATAGAGTGATTCAAGAGGAAGGTTTATATGTACAATACATGCATATTATAGTAGAGAAAAACGCGGAATACGCGATAAACAACATCCACACGGGCGAAGCCGCTGGCGACCTCTAGTATATTAATTATTAATATAGCATAAACATAACATCACGCCTGTAGTTCCTGAAGGGTTGGGCAGAGGTGTATGTATAGTACATCCTTATTTCACCGTTATGTTTAAGTCCCATGTAATAGGAGGCAAGACTATTGCCATCAACCGGGCATAAATCGAGACTCCGGGCTGCTACTGAGAAATTTCACACGAAAAACCCAATTACACTTTGCCTGACTTGGGGATCGAAACGAGGACCTAAGGCTCAGCAGTCGCGTTTGAGGAATTCATCAAGGGTATCCTCCACAATGGGGATGGCGGAGGGTTATGTCGTACTCTTACAGACTAAAACCTCCATGATAATCCTGCCAGGACCTATAGCGAGGATCGCGGGATTTGCTATTGCATTCACCACAACCCCGACCATTTTACAATATATGTATACAGGGAGTCCCGTAATTCAACGTCAAGCCGGGAACAAACTGATAGGGCAGTTTATGACGGTTCAGAAAAAAATAGAAAAAAAAAATGGTTTCGTGGATTTTGAGTTTCATTTACCATGAATAAAATTTTACCTTATAAATCGAACCGAACGTGTGTGTGGTGCCGAACGTAAAGAATAGCACTACCAAATCTCTTCCCGTGGGTGTCGTAGAAGGCGACTAAGGGATTTACTAGAGGATGGGTAGCAGCGTTCTCTGAATACTTTAACAACCATACTGCGATCGCCAACCCGCCTGTCAAGCGTGGCGATTATGGCAAACCCCCCCAACATTGTTTGGGGAGGCCTATGTCCAGCAGTGGACGTCATTCGGCTGAATGATGATGATGGTGATGATAAATCGAACAATAAAAAAGTACACATCTTTAAAAAAATAACTGGACCGCCATATTATTATGCCCTATTATTTGTTCCCGGATTGACGCTGAGTTTCAGGACACCCTGTAAAAAGGACCTCGAGCTTTAATAAAACGGAAACTTAGTCACCCTTAGATTCTAATACCTTCTTTATTTACCCGAATGTACAGAGTAATTTAATAATTTGTATGTACTGTAAGTGAATAAGCAGCTTCAAAGCAATAATACCTATACATTTGTTTATTAATGTTATGGTATAAGTAGCGGTCACTGCAGCGATCATCATTACCTTGACTCAATATCAGTCTAATATTGCTATTATGTGGGTTCTGACTTACTTTACCGAGATGATATTCATGTATTATTCTCTGTCCTTTACAGTTTTTTCCAACAATTTAAAGCATTCATAAGAAACGTCAAAGTCAAATGTACAGCTCTTCTCAAGAGTAGGTACAAAAAATGGGGATCGCCACTAGTCATCACTACATAGTAAGTATAAAACAAAGTCGCTTCCCGCTGTCTGTCCCTATGTATGCTTAGGTCTTTAAAACTACGCAACGGATTTTGATGCGGTTTTTTTTAATAGATAGAGTGATTCAAGAGAAAGGTTTATATATATATTACATTGCACCCGGGCGAAGCTGGGGCGGGTCGCTAGTTCATTATAAAATATTAACTTAAAGCCCAGCACAGACGAGGAATAGTCCTCAGTGTCCTTTTTGTCTGTGAAAATAAAACACAATGTACGCGGTACTTTTAGTCCGTCGTATGCGTTAGGAGATGCAGTTCTAAGTGTTCTATTTTCACGTACATAAAAGCACGCCGAGGATTTTCCCTCGTCTGCGCTGGGCTTAAAAATATGTTCTCTGGAAGAACTTTGGATATTTTTATGCATTTAAAATCGTGCGTAAACATACTATTATCACAGTGTAAGTACCTACTTATTACATACAGTGGGTCAACGCACATACATTTGACAGGTCCTATGAAACGTCAAAATTATGTAGGGGCGGAGGTTAAGTCCCAAGTATGCAATATGGCTACTCGGGACATAACCTCCACCCCTTCACCCCGCTACCCCCCGCACGATTGCTCTGCGATAATGTTCTACGTTGACCGACTGTAAGGAGTAAGATATAGGTAGACTGTGCTATTACTTATAATGCATACAATGAAACAAAACATCCCAAAAGTCGGAGTTACAGTAATGCTATCGTGTCATCTATTTGTTAGTTGATCATGACTTAAGCCTATTAGTAATGGCGGGCTTTCATCTACCTTCCTCATGACATAATACTTTAGTCACGTTTTACGTCACTCATGGGATAACAGAGTGTTCCCTTCTAAGCAGGAATATAAATAAACATCATAGTACTCACAGTTATCATCAACCCACTTCAAAGGATCTCCAGCGGGGAATATATCTTCGAAGTTGCACACCCTTTTGGGGTACTTGTTGTCTACGGGGAAGACATCTGCTTCTTCCCCCATAAGCTCGTGCAGCCGGGCGAGGATGAACCCCTCGTTGGGGTCCCGCACCCAGACCAGTTGCTTATCCATCGTCATTGTTTACTGGAAACAAAGAAAAAAATAATAAAATTAATGATTCCATCTGTCTTCTGGTTATTTTTTTAATAAGGTGGCAAGCATACCGTCTGTGTTCCTCATGGAAATGGTTACCCGCCTTGAAGATTATTGATGGTATCAGGGCTGGATGTAAAGTTTTGGAGGCCCTGGGGCAACGAAGAAGTGGAGGCCGTTGAAATATTTTTAAAAAAAGTACCTCGTGAATGTGACCTTTATTCTCTTTGTAAGAAAGGGTGTAATGGTGTAACCATCTAAAAAAAACTCATATTATGGAGGCCTCTCTTGTGAAGGGCCCGGGACTAAAGTTGCAGTCGCCCTCGCCTAAATCCGGCGCTGGATGGTTCCAACATCTTTGTCTCTAATCGCATTCATGTGCCTGTAATTTCTCTGGCATCCATACATTTCAAACCAGAACACAGCATTGCTGGATGGCGGCAGAAATAGGTTTGGTGATAGTACCTCCCCGGACGAGCTTCTTTCCTTTCAGAAGCAGCCCTACCACAGATTAACTAATATTTACTAGCCCTACTACTACCAAATGATGAGATAACAAGCCTATTGTCATTTATCGAGCAGTGATGCATAACAGGATACAAGAACTATAAAATTCAAAATATCAACATAGTAGACGCGTAAAAACCTGAGTGTATTGTGTTATGATCAGAAGGTATCGGTCGAAGCCGTTCTATTTTCATATGGTAATAATGTACGGTTGCATAATATAAATAATATTTATTATCTTTTATTTATAATCTGATATCACTGGCGAGTCATTGTTTTTTTCTCAGTACGTAGTTTGGATAATTTATTTATTAGCTAGCACTTTTAAATGGACACAGATTAAAAAAATAAGTACTTTTCCTTAAACTAAACCAAATGTTACGTTAATAACATAATCTAATCGACTCTGACTTAAATCATTAAACAATATTTAGCTCACTGTACTAGTCTGAGGCGCATGTCCTCTAGATGTTTAACTAATGCAGTCAGATCATTCTGCATCATAAAGAAATCCCAATGCTTCATAAAATATTAATTAAGAAGATACAAAGAACAGATGATTGACAGAACATCTGCAACTTGTTACGATTCATAACACAACCATTCCCATAACGCGTCTAATTATAACACGTACACTAAAGGCAAGTAGGAAGCATTTAGAAGCATGCATAATAACATTAATTACATAACTGAACATGATGTTGTACAGATAATTGCTTTAATTCCTTGAACATAAACTCAGAATATCATTAACTCACTTTCGTACCCGCAACGCGTACTGTAACACTTTCATATGTATTACGTAATTGGGTTTATAATAATAAAAAACAATGGTTGCGCGGCTGTTCCGGTGGATGACGCCCGGAAGCAAAAAATTGTTCCATCTACCACAACTAGGGCTTTCAAATACCGGACTTTTTCAATACCGGTATCAATACCGGTATTAGTGTGATCAATACCGTGATCACGTGATCACGGTATTAAACACAAGTTCAATTAGGACATTAATAAAACCATTAAAATACGTGTTTTTATTTTCAAATCAGTCTTTATTATGGTTACTTTCTGAAAATAATAATACTAAACTCTCTTATTAGTATAACAATTTGGTATTGATTGATTATAGGACTAGCAATTAGGAACGTAATCATAACTTAAAATAAATCTAGTCATTTTGCACGTAGGCATTTCACATACACTTTACGTATATATAATACGTCGATTTCGGGAATCAATTTGGCGGGGCGTGGGGGGGTGAGCTAGAGATAAGAGCGGGCGCTTGCGCTGGCGAAAACATATATCCGTTTAAAGGATTTCGCTGACTCCCGTAAACTCATCCCCGAAAAGTTCGGTTTTCGAACTAAGCACTGTTGCATTCGGCAATTGCACCGAATAGTCGAACACATTAGCTCCCGCTTCATGCGCTCGTACAAAACTGGCATGCTATTCTTCGACGTAGCGAAAACCTTCGACAAGGTCTGGCACAACGGTTTATTATACAAACTGTACCAATTCAACGTACGGACTGTCTGGGACTCATAATTCGAGACTTTCTGTTGGATCGCACCTTCCGCTATCGCCTAGAAAGCACTCTCCCGTCCCCTCACCCCATCCGCATCGGTGTCCTTAAGGGCTCCGTGCTATCGCCCCTTCTGTTCACGCTATACACCAGCGACATTCCCAAAAGTGGATTGGCCAATTTGGCTTTCTTCGCCGACGACACAGCCATCTACTATTCCGGTAGGAATCTCGATAGCATCACTCGAACCCTCCAAACCGCAGCCGATGCCCTCGGGGTCTGGTTCCGGAAATGGAGAATAGAGGTGAATCCCGAAAAGAGCGCGGCCGTTTTTTTTTTAAAGATACGGTGACTCCCACACCCTCTTCCGTCCCGTCCTAATATTCGGCAAACAGATCCCTTGGGAGATGAAAGCTAAATACCTGGGGGTTATCCTCTACCACCCTCCTCTACACCATCTGAAATTCATAGACCACATCAAAACGGTGTGCGCTCACGCCGCTTTTGCTGTCGGTTGCCTACACCTCCTTAGAGCGCGCAGTAAGTTGTCAGTTAGAAATAAGCTGAGAATCTACGTGACGTGCGTCTACCCCATCTTGTCTTACGCTAGCGTCGTGTTCGCACACGTTAAGCCTTCTCGCTTCAAATCCTTCCAAACCCTTCAGAATCGAGTGTTGCGCTGAGCCGCGGCTGCCCCGTGGTTCATGCGTAACGATCAACTCCATCTCGATCTAAAAGTGCCAACCATCAGGCAATACCTCAAACGCATTTCCAAACGTTACTTCAACACTGCCCCCCGCCATCCGAACCGCCTAGTCGCCGCAGCGGCCGACTACAGTCCCTCTCTCATCAGTAAAGTACGCCATCCCAGGCACACACTTTTAGAGCCCGATGACGAAATTACCCTCCTCCAGGAGGCGAATAAATCGACCAGCACATTGCATGTGCAGCACAACACACCACACAAGGGGTCCGCAAAAACAACCTAGAACAGCACAAAAGAAAAAGCGAAAACAATTGTGAGAGTAACATCACATCGTAAATTGTATCACATAATTACAATTTCCTACTACTTATTACAACAAACAGCAATAATATATGTTAATGTTTGTAATACCGTAATCACGGTATTGGCTCGTCAATACCGTGATTAAAAAATACCAATATATATCCGTGATTACGGTATTACGGGATCCCGGAATACCGGTATTGAAAGCCCTACACAACATTTAAATAGAGTAGTGAAACGACCGAGAATAACCTAGCACGATCGCGTTGGACATGTTTACTTAAATACAAGAGGTATAAATTACAAAAACTGAGGTGTTTTACAAAATAGTTGCAGAAGTAGATTTTTTTAAATTCGAAAATCTCTCTGGCCCTGATAACTAAGGTTAACAACCAATGTGCTTAGCCTACTCTCACTTATACAGCATGAATGGTTAGACACTTTACATCCGAAAACCATGAACTGTGCTCATCAGACAGTTTGGCACTAGAGCATAATTGCTGTAGTGCCAAAGAGTACACACTTACTGCGGGGAACCTAAGTGCCAAACTGTGGAAGCTTACTAGGGAGAACATACACAAAATTTAAAATCGCACAGCAATGGAAGATCAATGCTAGGCAAGGTATTCAAACTTATAGACCAGATATGGAAACCCGAGAGCTGCTTGGTCATAAGAGAGAGATGCAAAGGGATTGTAATTATGATGCTGTTAATCTTGCTGGGAAACATGTAATAGGTACATTAAGCTCAGGACCGTTTAGTGTGGCTTAATCAGAAGAGGCCAATAGTCAGCACTGGGTTGATATGGGTACAAATGATGATGAAAGAAATCATGCAGCTGAGACTACAAGAACGAATAAAGACGCAAGTGTGTGTAAGAAACTAAGAAATGAAAGAGTTACAGAAGTTAAGTAAAACATTACTGACAGGGGATTTAAACAACCGAAATGTTTAACCGTTATAAAAAAAAGTCCAGAAATTATGACAACACTGATGCGGCATGAAATAGGCTTTACAACGGTGAAAGAATTATGCGAATCGGTCGAGTAATTTTTGAGATTAGCTCAACGGAACCAAATTACACAAGATACTTTTTATTATTTTGTTTACTTTTTTTATATGAACTACATTCGAGGAAAAATGAAAACAGTGGCTTTACTTGAAAGCTGTACCTTCTTATATTATGGTCACTGTGTGAATAGCTATAATATTCAATTGATTGTATTCTAATGTTTGTCTTCTTTTTGGTATGGGCATGTGATGAGGGGGGATGAAACGCATGTGACAGAGAATGATGAATACGAATGTTGATTGAAAGAGGAGGAGAGAAAGACCAAAGAAAATATGGAGGAATTTCGTGAGGGAGGAAACGAAGGAAAAGGGGTAAATGATAAGGTGATGGCTGATGGGGGAGAATGAAAGCGAAAAACATATTGTGCCGACCCCAAGTATTTGGGATCAAGGCAGTGAGATGATTCTCTTCTAATGGATTTACATATTTTGGAATCTACTTACTAACATCGCTGCATTCAGTTTAACCTAGGAATGAAACTGATGCACGTGAAATACTCAGTCACTGATAGCAACCTCAAACCAAAAAGTTTCGCTTTTTCGCGGCCACAGGTACCAGAAGTAGAGCAACCAACTGTGAAATGATAGTCTTGAAATTTCATGCTTTTATTCATCACAATCTATCTTAACAAACAGATTTAAAACGAAATTGAATGACTATGGCGCAACCATAAGCTGGATTAAAGTTTGGAAGTTACAAATTTTCAACCTTATGTTGTTCACATAGAAAGGATTTTTATAGGTCAAATTGAGGTCAGTAACAGTTACTTTTATACACGGTGAAAGTCAGATAAAATTAATCCAGCTTATCGGAAATTACGAAACAGATAAATGTAGTGAACTATTGTCGCGTACAAACCGTGACGTTTTGTGTCAAAACAGAAGTAAACCGAGCAAAGAGTTTGTGTTGAAATAGTATAAAAAATCTTTTTAGTTGCAATGCGGTCATACAATGGAAGATTGCATTTTAAAAAATTGCATGTTGCGTTTAATAACGGAGTTGACTTGCGACTAATGACTGTAAGTTATGCCTGGAGATACTTGGACTAAATTGAAAATGATATTAGTCAGATAGTATTTAAATGGTGTCTTATGATTCGTCATGTAAACTGTTGAAACTACTAACGTTCAAAAAGAACTAAGTAATTCTAGTCTATTTTGAATAAATGAGTTTTTGAGTTTGAGTTTGAGTTTGAAACTACAGACATTATAAAACCAACATAGTGAAAAGTAAAAATCAGTAATAAAAACAGATTTTGAAGACACCTTTCATCTCTTTGAAGAAACAGTTTTACGCAAGTTGCAAAGATATCATAGAAATGCGGAACTTAACGCGTAAACAATGGACTATTATGACTGATACTACATAATTTTTAAAATACAATCATCATCTCCCTACTCTTATCCTACATTAGATGGAGTCGGCACAACATGTATTCCTCTTCCATCTCTATCAGCCGTCATCTCAGTACTCACTCCTTTCTTACCATCTTCTCTAATACATAGCCACGTGTAAACCAAGTTTACCTGCAAAATATGTAGGTAACGTTTTAGGCCGTCGTATCAGATATTTCAATCGCCAAACTAATTAAAATTATCGTGTAAATAAAACGATACATGTTTTTGTATTCTCTGATGTTTATCATATTATTTTGTCTCTAGATAGACATCAGCAAAATATTACTTTGATACCCGCGTTACCCATTGGCGTTAAATACCCGTGTACCTCTACCAGGTACCTATCAAAAGTGGTCAAAGTCAAAGTTTTTTATTTCAAATATACGATTTCAGGCACTTCTAAAACGTCAAACCTAGGTGAACGGTTCCAAAAGGTAGGTTCTCTGGAGAAGAGCCGTCACGAAACTCCATGGCTCTGATAGCAGTAATGTTCCATATAGCAATCATCATATGGGAGGCCCATACGCCATAGGGACATAATTATTCTTTCGCGAAAATATTAAAACAATGCAATTTTGTTATGAGAACCCAACTCAGGTCAATGTTATGAGAATTCAAATAAGCAAACCACGGTGTGAACTTCTTTTACGCATTCAAAGTTAACAGGAACATTACGTAATTTAAACCGGAAAGTCTGTAAATTGTTGACTTAAAGGTCTTTAACGTCACCAAGAATCCGAAGAGGAAAATTATTGGAAAATTATTTCCTTTAAATATTATGTGAATTTCATAAATAAGCTATATTTCAAAATATAAGAATCAAAAAGTGAAACTGAGCCGTTAAGGTCATTGAATTTCCTTTGCATAGAGAACCGCGGGCCGTTACAACCAAGGCTCAGAAAGTTATATTCAAAACTATTACAAGAAAAGAGCAAAATGTATGAATAAGCACAATGAGATAGCGTAAATAAACGGATGCAAATTATGCAGCCCAACGAGAGGAACCGAACAAGAAAGGGCATGAAAGCGTGATTTTGACTGTCACTGGAAAGAATCGAGGTCAAACCACTGCCTGGTACGCTATGTTTGAAGATTTGTGGGACAGTCCCATTACGTTAATTATGGTCATAATTTTCTTTTAGAACCTATTAACGGCTTTAGTACCTACACAATGAATAGGTACAAATGTTTTTAAGACGCACAATGCTGATACAACTTTTTTAATTGTGTAAGTACTACTAAAGCATTTGAACGTTAGGGATGAATAACATAGAGTATTGTGATGGAGACACAAAATTGGCCAAACCAGTTTTAAGTATGTAAAGAGACACACAACTAACCTCAGTTCACATCAATAATGAATTCCTTAGTGTAGAAAATATTCACCGAAATAAACATTAAAAAACCAACTATTATAAATTATGTACACACTCAAATGAATCGGCAACTACTGACACTTCTTCAAAATCAAACTATCATAAACCCAATCAAAATCTTCTTCGACTTTGCGAAAGGTTCCGTTAATCTTATCGATTTGATATCGAACAATATCTGTAGGTGCGATACGTTGTAAGCGACTGCAATCATTTCAATGATCATTGTATTATAATCACCGGCGAGATGTAATAACTATAAAGTTGTATTGTCCACGTTATGACCTTCATTAGAAAGCTGAAAGATTTCTATTCTTGCTCATTTATCCTTCTATAGTTCTTGGAAGGTAAGATGGTTGTCTGTTTATCAAGGTCTATGTTATTAATATTGTCTGTTATGAGTCATAGTAGCTTTAGTACCTACCACATCTGTTATAACACTTGTAAGCAATAGAACAGACGTTTGGGACATTCATTTCGATTCATCGATGTCTGTTTATTTTCAACGTATTAAGTCAATTAAGAATTTGTCATGGCTGTTATTCGGTAATATCTTCGATAATATTCTTTATTCATTACTCATTTGTCACACATCAAAGCCAAAGACCATGCCCAGTATTCTCGTTTATAAAATTCAGTGGTGGGTCATTGACACGTTTGATTTTTACCAATAATTTTTGCCTGCATTCAGTTCACACATTTCAATGCGACAATACAGTTACGCATTATGTACACTATTGTCAATTTGGCATTGTACAAACAATAATGTCCAAAATCTCCCGTCGTTCTGTAGTACAAGACGTAAAGTGATGTGAATCGTACATTGTTCTCTCAACAATGACCCGAATGCATTCTTTAGCGCAACTGCGTTGCATGTTCACATGAACCGTTAATTATCTCGTTTAGCCTTGATACTTTAAACCTATAAGAATTGAGGCTGCTTGAACTCGTAATAAGTCTTAATTGTTATCTCAACAGTTATAATGCGTTTAGAAATCTATGAAAGGGGAATGCCAAGATCCGGCCATTACAAAGTAGTATGAACTGACATGCCGTAATTTTGATAATTCGCGTTTATTTTTTGTAAGATTTATGTAATATAAATAAAGTCTGGAGAAGTACACCGTCGGATAGTCATTTTAAATAGTATTTCAATGTTTTGGTTAGTAAGTTTCAACGCTTTTTATCTACAACTACAAATAGAAATGTTGCACAGATTAAAAATAAAATTATATCGATACTAAAATTACATTTATAAATCGATTACAACTATGAAACAATAATGTAATTGTAAATAATTATATCACAATAATATCATGTTATTTATTTATTATAATTACACAAGTATTTTTTTATTCACGTTTTCTTTTTTGAATAATGTGTTAAGTGAATTGTGCTCTTCCATTATTAGCTATAAATTATAGTACTAAGCTTTATTAGTAATAAGCTGTTACGAATAATCCTAGTAACCCAACCACTATAACACAACACGTTTGTCACTATTGTTGTGATTTATCTTAAACGGGCTACTTTTCTTATACGAAACAAAATAAATAACACCAAACACGTTCAAGTGTTAGTTAACATATTTAATTAATCTCTTTGATTTAGGTATATTAATTTAAAATTAATATTTTGTAATATTATGAAATAATTTACAAACATGCTATTATTACTATCAACTATTTATGTAGCGAAATAAGTGCCTATATTTCTTTTTTTATTTTATATTCCATTCGATGATATGCATAGGTACTTGATAATCGATTACGTTTAAAATCGAATATTGTTATGATTTTATTTTAACGGCGACAACACCTTTGTCACAATTAAAATAACTTCCACTTGTTTCTTACGATTAATTATGCGACAAAGTAAGTATCTGTATCGAAGTAAGAAACCATATTAAATGTAATTATTCCTTATCGTGAATACAATACTATGAATTCCGGTTGGGCAAGATTTTTGTTAAATAAAATACTTTGTTTAGTAAAAGTATGATTTTCATATAATTTGTATTAAGACATGCATGGTTTATCATCGTTGCCATGGCAACGTCAATAAACACCAAATTCAAAATAATATAATATTTATTTTGACTTGGTTTTGGTTTGGTTATTTAGGTATTATTCTGACCAAAAATGGTTTAATTTTGTTATTTACATAATTAAATGCTTTAATCAAACAATAATATTAAGATTTTTACAAAAATATTGAAGGTCTATCAATATGACAAGGATTAAAAAAATTAGTCATGAAAATGTAGACGGAGTATAAAGAAAGTGTTAGTTCGATTTTCGAATTACTTTTCTTCCCTAAGTTAAAAATCTACTATTAAGGTCAACTTTATCGACCTATAACTTTTCTTGGTGTACTTCCAGCGGAAATGTTGTTATTGTAATACATTCTACAATATTTGCCCTTTTTAATAAGATATGTTTCATTCTTGTTCTTTCTGGCCGAGTCGTAAAGGAAATCTTGGCATTCCCCTTTACAATAAAGTAGATCAAAAGGTCTTGGATTCATATTTAACGTGTTTTTTTTTTTTTTAATCTTTATTGTTTGGGGGTTTTTATCCACAAGGATACGTCAACCCCATTTAACGTGTTAGAATTGATGTTTAGCAAAGATCTAGATTAGAAAAAACTATTTCATGAGACTACAATTGACTAACCAAGCTTTTTGTTCTATTAGATCTATGAGATATACATTTTCGATCGTTTACTATAAATTCTGCATACTCAAAATTCATACTTCACAGTCGTACAAACAAATCATATCTAAGCGATGAGATATGCTAAAACGTTTATCATCACCGTATCTGCTGCGTCGGGTCGAACACCTTATTAAGCTGTGTTGTCAATATCATAAAACCAACACTAACATCAATCATGCCAATGACCTTTTACATTTTTAGACCATTTGCGCCACAATAGTTCGTCCAAACCAACCTTCGAAAATCTTTAAGAAACCCTTGCGTACAGAATCGCAACCTTATCGTGTAGTGGTAAATGTCAAAATTCCCTGAACTTTCAAGTTCATAGATGTGATATTTCTGGTCGTAGTGACCTCGCAACCTCGGACTGTGCCATTTTCAGAAAATTGATCCGCTAGACCGCACCTTTCTACTTTCCTATGTCAACTGCTATTAATGATGTCCAACAGACAGCTATTCTGGGACACAACTGGGACATAGTACTAAATGTTAAGGGAGGGGTTAGATTTAATGTCTTCTTTTTAACACTATAAATACACTGGACATTTTAAGTACTTCATGTCTGTCTTCTAGACGGACATGAAGTACGCGAAGTTTAAATAATTTGAAACCATTATGTTGCATGGTGTAATAATACTAAATGACATGTGTTTTGTACCCATCAAGGTCGAGAGTTCAAGACTACTTTTCTTACATTAGATATTCTTCAAATTCAAGTTACATTATTGGTTTTATTTTTGCTAAAACACTGTACGATGGTAACTTATTCCGAAATCCATGTTCACCTGTCGATATTTAATGATTGCTGGGAGTGCTAGAAGCACCAGCAGAAGTGAATACAATATTCGGAATGTGTTCAAAACAATCGAATGTTTCGCACGCCAAGTTTTCGTAACCACAATCTGTTCGAAACAAAGCGCGTTGATAATGAGGTGTACAAACAGAAATAAGCAAACATACATTGTGCATAGCAGAGGAATTTTATAATCAATTCGGACAGCCTACGGGGCTGCCCGAATTGATTACAATTCAGAGAAGATATTGTGAATAGATGATATCAATTTCTCAGAAGACTTGAAATATAATGTAATGATAAAAAATGGAATGTTAAGTGAAAGATGTCGTGACATAATGTAGATTGCAGATAATACTCGTAAAGAGGTGTCAGTTAGCCCTAATAATCTTGTCATAGAAAGAAATGATTGTCCTTAAGATATTATTATCTTGGGTTTGATTTCTGTGTCCGTTAACTTAATTACAGCTTACAGCAGTTGACATTTTAATCGAAGACTTTGAATAAACAAATGTACTATGACAATAATTTTCAAAAACGAATGTTATTGCATTCTCATTGTTTTCAAAAACAGTCAATACTAATGACGCATACCTATAGAAATACTAAGAACATCATAATATAGTGGCTTCGTCGAATAGACAGATGTTTTTATAGCAAACATAATATACTATATTAATGAAACTTAGTTATTAATGCAAAGGTGCAGTGGATCGAAATCTCTACAAATAGAAATAGAACATTGGATTATTTACAAGGAATATTTTTTTAACGATTAGTTTCAGTAATAGTCGTAATAGAAGCTTAGGTAAAAAATCATTTGCGATTTGCCTCAGTTTGGTTTGGGAAGACCAAATATTTTTTTTTTCTGTTTATTTTTAATAGCGTATCACATCACGTAGCTCTTTTAGTGCACCTACCATGTTTTCTCTGCATCACCCTAAGGTCGACTGGTAGAAAATGCCTATGGCATTAAGTCCGCCTCTGTACAAATTATGTGCGAAAGTATAAATAAATAAAATTTTACTCAAAAATATTTTTGATTGACTTCACTGTTTCCCTTTGTCACAAAGATATAAAGACTGAACATAAAGAAGCTATTGATGAAAAAGATAAGTAAAACAAAGGAACACATGGATTATGTGATGCTACCCAAGTATTTGATACTGTTGGTCCTGAAGTGTACTCGAAAGATACGAAACTCGCAAGTACTTCGAGTAACAATCGGGATTTTAATGAGGCTATTTACACAAAGTTTATAGCTACAGAAGGTCCGCTTGGGCCTACCGTATTAGAATAACGATAGGCTGAGTTATGAGTAGTCGAGAGAAGGTCATATTGATTGAAGCGCGTGAATTTCAGTATTTAACACAGAGTGTTTATCGTCGTCAATCCCGTAATCAAACTGGCTTTAATTTGGTTCTACTGGTTTTTCTATAGTTTATCCAAATTACAGATTTTCCGACATCAGACCGCGCCGTGAAGAAGCTAACAAATATGCATGTAAATAACAGCAATGTGTAAACACCAAAACGGTCGCCCATCCCAAGACATGACTACGGTAAGCTCTGCTTAATCTGGTAATTCGATTCACGTGCTATTTAGTCATGAGAGTTGTGTGATTCATTATTGAGTGTTGTCAGAATTGAGTCTTCTGCTCCATCATAATTTGTGTTATTTATGTGGAAATTGTCACGACTGGCTGCTGCCGTGACTCAGAGCGGTGCAGAGCTAAATTGCTATTAGCCGACCTCCGGGGTCGGGTTGCGATTTGCCCGCTACTTATCTCGTGACGAAAATTGATCTGAATTACTTCTTCCAAATTGATGCCTGTAATGATTTGTTTTGCTTTTAGCTACATTATTTCGAACAGCTGCAAGTTGATCGTTTGGCAATGCATGATAATTGAAATGCATCAGAGTATGTAAAAAAATTTTTAAGAGTTTTTTTATCTCGATATTTTTCTAGTGTTTTCATTGACTGACATTTAATGCACTTTTAATAAATAAGTTTAAGGAATTATAAACACCCATTGAGTAGAAAAACGGATAAGAAGTTGCACACAACAATACCGAGATAATTACTTAATGTATGACTTGACTGCATGAGTCAAGAGACGTCAGTCTCCTTCAAATTAAGACAACAGATTCAATACAAATGAAAAATTCACAAACATGACCACAATTAGTTATTCTTTTATCTTATCTTTGTCAAGGTTTAGAAACAATATAATTCTTGAAGGAATGAGTTTCCATATTAATCACTTTAGACCGAGACAAGACCGACATAATTCAAGATGTACGTACAGACAAGTGTAATAGCAAGTTATACATATAAAGACAAAACAAAATTATAAACGAGGAAATATATTGCAAACTTTCGAAATGTTTCAGAGAATGCAGTGGAACAGTGAAAATCATGTTTGTTGGAGATAAAATCGGGCACGCGTGGTTGGAACGATGAATTCGCCGATTGTGAATAGTTCGTAAAGTAGTATTGCGTAGGTGTCAGTATACATTATTGAACACCTGACTTAGAATGTGCCGATGAAACCGGATTTCATTCGACACCCACAGACATCAATGCTAAATACAGATATAATCAGAATACAATCAGAAATAATACACTCCGCAATTATTTTGCATTGAATGCAAAATAAACAATTCTAACAGGTAAAATTTGTAACAATAAGAATAAGAAAATGCAGGTTAATAAAATTTGACGTAATGCAACGTCACTATGCAAAGTTTAGTCTGTTAAAACACAAAGGTGTCTGGCTTAAAACTGTTGACGTAAGGTAACACGCAATATGATAGAACAATAAAATTGAGTAATACCCATTTTACAGTGATTTATGGAGCTAGTTTTAAACCGGCAACTTTAAAAACGCAATTTGCACGCAACACTATAAACTTAAACTATTATGAAATAAAATTCAATTCCCATCACGCAAGTCAAGAGTCTCGAACAGCACTTGACGTAACGAGTGTATTAGAATTATAAAACAACGAGCCAACATTAGTCATAGTATTCCCTCAATGCCAAGGTTGGACCAGCGTCGCCAGTTTTGGTAACATCCAAAGAAACTGGTTTCGCAAAGTCGGTCACAGTTGGACCTACTGTACCGACAGGCAACCGGTAAATATAACGTTCGGAGAATGTTACATTTATTGCAATCGCCGTTGAGCGGTTACTTAAAGCAGTTAAGCTTAATATCGGAGATTGAAAATGCAGTTTAAACGGTGCCTTCGATCGTAGATCCAAAGCGTCCGAAGCCCACGCAGCTGTTAACCGAGACACTGAAGTCAATTGAAATGCAAATTGCTGAGACTGTGTGGCGAATACTAATAACTGATATTCAGAATATCTGCAGGAGACTATTGGCGAAAGTCAAACTACACGATCAAAATGTAATTTGCCTAGATGCATAAACGAAAGTAGGTTCTATAAATCACATTATGCTGCGTAAAAGCTGATTGATCCTATTCATACATGCTACATTTTCCCCTCATTATGTAGAAATTCTAAGTTTCAAAGTCATCTTGGTATGACGAGAATTAAAATTTGAATGGCTCGGTTATAAATAGTCGACAAGGGAGCTTAGAACGACATAACATGCGGGCTTGTAGCGTGCATAATAGTCGGGCAGGTTGCGAATAAAAATGAAATGCATAATTACGACAGTGCGGACGTATTCGAGATACGTGGACTGATACATATAAACAAACCAGTCCGTCGGCGGCACGGAACGGATTTAGTATTTCCGCTTGCGATTTTTAATGCGTGCTTATTCCTGTTTGGAAGTTGTAATTTATGTAACGAACATGAAGCTTACAGTGCGTTTGAAAACAGGATTGAGGGTGTTGAAGGCATACATTAAAATGTTCGAAGGCTCTGCAAGTGTCCAATTCAAAGAAACGAACATGAATGATAAATATAGCGTTAGGGAAATCATATTCGCGACTAAGACTAACCGATGTTCTCATGTAGTTGTAGTGTTCACCATGCCAGCGACAGCATATTGCAATTTTGCAATCAACAATACGTCTTGCAATCTTGCTGATTAAAGCATCTCTCTCTTTCTTTCATGACAGAGGCCGCAACGGTAGATCAATTTTGATTGTAAATGGGAATGAACAAGAGAATAGAAAAACAACCGTGTAATGGCCAGATCTTTGACCAAGGTTCATATTTTTTCTTAAACATTCAATTGAAACAAATTATTCGTTATCGATAAGCAAGGATTTGTTCAAGCTTCATTATTAGTCACAGTAGGCTGCCTGAATGTACTTACGATATGGATAGTATTTAGACCTATTTAAAGCACTTGCAATCTCTAGACTAAAAGACCCGTTGAGAAATAATTATTTTGTAATGACAAAGATTGCTCCAATTAAAATAATATTAACGGTAACTGTACTGTGCGGTTTGTCGCGAGCACTGATGATGAAAGAAATGTTGATCTAACTACATACGAAGAAAGGTTCTTTAATCTCAAATGACTCGCAATCAAAAATGATGTTATGCAGTTCGTTGAGGCTACTAAACTAAGTACATGAATCAATAATGTTTTTCAGGCTTGTAAAGGTACAGATCTGCAGTGCTAGAAGCAGCGAAGCTAAATGATGCGGTCAATGCTTGAATGCTCGTTTCAAATGAGTGTGATTTAGCATGCGTTTTCATCAAATTATCAAGACGCATTTGTATCCCATGAGAAATAACCTTTACTGACAACCGTAGTCGTTAGTATTAAATTGCAATACATATACATTACTGACTTCTACGAGGACTACGAAGTAAAAGAAAAAAATGTAACGTGTTTGAATTGTTTGTCACTCGTTATTCTTGCTATGACAAATATTGTGGAAGTAAGGAAAAGGGTTACTGTTGAAATGCAACAAAATTATAGTCTGATAACCTGTTATTTCAAAAGTGGAGCCACAAGACATTCAAAACGAGGTGTTAAGTAGTAATTTGGCACTCGTTAACAGTAACTGAAAGAGCCTTTAAAGTAACATAATGTCTCAAGTTTCAGACTTTTGCAATTTGCATACATCATATCCACATCAACATGAACATTAACACAAGCTAGTTATTAAAATTAACAACCATTGTATCAAAAGCAATTGCCAATTACAAATGTCACCACCAATGAGGTCAAGCTGTATCAATACTGCGCAGGTTAACGAATAAATCAGCTTGGGGCGAGTACAGGGCCATATCAATTGATAGCCGACTCCCCTAGCTAAAGTGACGTGGATGAATGACGGAAAACTGAATGGCGCAGTTGAATATGAATAAACTGGGGGGAAGTTTCTGGATGATATTGAAGTGGGAAATACGTATGACACGGTTTAAGCAAGAAAGAGATTGGGTCTGTTACGAAAATAATTTTAGCTAAATGTTAAACAATTCCGTCAGATTGAGAAAAGAGGAAATGTTGAACAGAAATTGATGTTTGTAGCCTAGTTAACATTTAAGAAAACCGGATAAGAAAAGTATCTACATAATCTAAGTAACAAACATGAACATGGAAAACAACCAGACCAGTAATATTACAAAATAGGAAGTCTTTACCGGAAAATATAAAGAGACATTATGTAACAACATGATACAACATTATATACAAAACTTGTTATGGTTTAATAAATAACCAAAACAAAGGAAACTAGGTGAGTGACTCGCACGTTAAGTCGTATTATCCGCTTTATATTAATCGTATACTCATTAATACGAGAGTAATGGAAGTAGTACAACACTTCAACTATAAATGACGTAACACAAATTAATTACTCGAATCACGCCAAATCTCAGCTGTTCTACACGCTACGGTGATTTTAAATATAGGAAACTGTGCGCTACAAGAAATTCTTTGCCGCTAAGATTTATGAAATACCTTTCAAGAAAAACAAAATACACGAGATAAATTGGACGATAAGCTAAATGTGGACCACTTTCTAGACATTGAAACCACAACTAAACTGCAAACGGAACAACATTCTCACTTAGGTAATAACGCAACAATCTCAAAATGTGGAATTGAGAGTTGAAGCTTCCTCGATATAAAAGTAATGTTGGATGTAATTAGTTGCAACTTTGCAACAGAGTCTGCCACTGCGATCGTAAAACGGATGTCATCCCGTTAGTGCCAGATAATCTGCTCGACCGGCCCGATACGGTAACGGTAAAAGAGCCTTCGGACAAGAAGGCAAGCTGAATCGCTGTAGCGTAACGTACAGAAGCCTTGCAAGAACGATCGATATCGTATAACGTGGGAATGCTGAATCGTTTGGAGATGTTGCAATGACCAAGTAAATACGAAAACTGATAATTCTGCAGCTATTTTGCTTAAAAACGACCACTTTCTAAATAGTGAGGTCGTTATAATCGAAGATTTGTACACTGATGTTGCTAAATCATCGTTCCGAAGTGGCAATAGCCTCGTCTGAGAACTTTATGAGGTGCTTTCAAAGGCTTTCTACTGATAAGTATCGTAAAATTATATTCATGTGTGTTTGAAATGGAAAGCAATGAGTAAACGGTTTTTTAATAGACTCCTTATTCAACCTAACTTTCGAACTATTGTATAAATGCATCGGAATTATTTTCATGTAGAGATAAAAGTCAACAACGAACATAGTGATGGTGACGTGAATAACCATTACTGTACATATTTCAACAATGAGCTGGAAATCCCTGTATTTATCTAGCTATAATAGTTCTTTGTTACAATTAATCATTTCGGACGTGTACAGAGCGCTTTATAAGTCTGAAAGTTAGCCTCTTTTATGGCCATTGACGACTTGACGACATGTGAGCCAAAAAAACTCGACATCCAATTTTGGGATCTAAATGGGGTTTAACACTGGCAAAACAATACTTTCTACTTTTTTAACATATGCTTATTAGCCATTGTAGACACAAAACAATGCCCACGTGCGTGATTACCTGTCTCTATCACTCTTGGGGACAAGTTGTTGTTGTCCTATTCGGATATCCGTATTTCCGCTACTATCGGCGCGTGACCAGGCTTTCCGTTGTGGGGTGCTGACACGACCGTGACGAGCAGTCGCAGCCGTGCTAATGACTGTGACGTCGACATTCATAGAATTAACGATGTTATTAATGTTGTACAACATGTATTTCCCACAATTCAGTCATTACTTTAATGATAAA
The DNA here is from genome assembly GCA_905220435.1 of Amphipyra tragopoginis. Taxonomy (NCBI): domain Eukaryota; kingdom Metazoa; phylum Arthropoda; class Insecta; order Lepidoptera; family Noctuidae; genus Amphipyra; species Amphipyra tragopoginis. The sequence goes on from HG991999.1 coordinate 5,346,694, forward strand.
TTACTACATTAGGCATCAAGTTTAGAGGCGCGAGTATGTGTACTTATAATTACTACATTTGACAATATTGTTCGACAAGTTGAGCAAATGTGTAGCAAATCTCCTGATGAGTAAAGGCCTCTTGATGCATCTTACAATCACTGAGTCAAATCTTTTATTGATACTACTTTGTTTGCCTCACTCAATTCCATTCCAAATTCAGGAGGTCCATCAAATCCTTATACGCGCTTTAAAGAGAAACCAACGTCAGACACTGCTTTGCAAATTAAAGCGGATAATTGGTCCAGCCATGTCACTATACCTGCGGTAGACGTTACAATTCTGATGAATGATCATACTCGCGCTCTATTTAGAAACTGTATCTAAGCTTTGACAAGATTGATTACTGTAGCTTTCTTCTCTATTGTACATAAGCATAGCTTAGTAGGTGAATTTGTGAACAAACATTAGTCTTGCAATAAGCTAAATGAGGGACTTCAAAACACAGCAGCTGTACAAAGAGATGTCGAAAGCTAACACAATTTTAACGATAAATTTAATCTTCAATGTTACTGATAATTATTATTAATTGATTGCTTTACATGACGGCGTCTCAAAGGATCCTACGTTTCCGTTTCCAATAAATACCAGTAATAACCATTAACTTATTAGAAATCATCGATTGCTTAATGCCATACTTTATCTCGCTTGATTGTCCTTGATAACGGTAGAGCTGAAGTCTTAATAATCTACTAACACTACGTTTAAAGTATTCTAGGACTTGTAGTTTTAGCCATAAAGATGATAATAGAATGTTTTGGTTATAATTGCAGTGTCGCTTTTATGCGGCTTGCAATATTTGTATTGTTTTATGGAGTTGGCGGATATAACGTCACGATTACGTAATCCGTTCTCAATAGGTACTCCTAAAACATAGTTATCATGTTTAGGGCACTGTTGGCGTTCGTGCTTTACTTAGCAACGACTGTGGTTGCAAAAGTTAGATCAATATTAGATGACGTCATCAAATAACGCGGTACCAACAGGGGAGCGACTTTCCCTCGACATTTTGCTGAAAGGTGAAACAGCAACTTACGCCTATTGAATTACCTATAAAATTCTATTTTTTGTAGGTTTGTTATTTTTATCGTTAGGTACATATTTGGAAATTAGTCGGAAATCAGATAAGATTTAAAATTAAGTAATATAGGTACTGAGTTGTAAACGATATCGGAAATTTTGAATATTTGTTATCGACAAAAACATTTTTTTTTAAATTTAGTGATGACTGCATATTGTAAGAATAACAAAACCGCAAGGTCGCTATTACTGAAACTGATAGTATCAATGACATATTGTTTGCATAATCATTTTTTAGCTTTTCAAACGTTACTCGAAGGCGAAGTGACAGTGAAAGCACGAGACCAAACGACAACTTATAATTGAGTAGCGTTTGAGAATTTGGCTATTTTAGTCTCATTTTTTTTGGTCTGAATTACTTTCTCTAATTTTTATTGCTTCCTCTTTTCTATCCGAATTTAAGACCTCCGTCGTCTACGTCAATGACCTCAGTAGTCTTTTAAGCTTTGCCGTCTGTAGCTGGCTATAGTCTCTATCAGTTAAGAAAATTAAAGATGTTATTTCGTTCTAATACTGCGACTTCTAACTTTGAGAATTTTACTGCAGTTTCACCACCGTCTTTCATTACGAAGGTCGAGGTGAAGCTAATTGTAATGTGTTTAACAGTGTGCTAAAATAATCATAAGTCGTAAGATAAATTAGTCTTTGTGTCTCAGGTCTCCATTATATCTTCAAGGATGCACTAGCAAGCCGGACCGTATTCATTGTTTAATTACCTTGGGAATATGAACAATTATGTCACTTAGTGACTTCGTGTGAATGTCGTCTAGATTAAATTAATTCTTCTTATCTTAATCATATTATCCAGTTCCTTGTACTGTTATAAATACCTGTGAATTTCAAACTAAATGAAATTGATTAACTGTTTCATTCAATTCTAGGTAGTCTGGCTAAATCACTGTACTTATAAGTACAGTGATTTAACTGAAGCTCAAAATACATTGAATTCAATTTGATTGAAAGGAGTGTTTAAAGCATGCCACAATTTATTTTTATTCACTCTAATCCTATCAAAATTCCTGGTTTGTTACAGGTTTATCTATTCTTTTAATGTTATCAACATTTTGCTTCAAATATTGGAAGAAAGCTCTTGTAATTTTACTGGCTTGCACTTGGGACAATGGGGAGCTAAATGCGCCACTATCTCTGGTACCTTAGAATTTAATTGATTTAACATTATTGCTAATGATAATTTAACTCGTTCTGATTGGTTGTGATGAGGTCTTACGGTGCTACCATCTACGTTCATCTAGCGTTCCATCTCCTATTCACAAAGACCTTCTATGAATGAAATAACTATAATTGTGGTTTGCTTTTCGATTTTTCTTACAATAGTCTTATCTCGTGTCCGACTAGCCATTACTATGTCTATCATCAATAATACTTTCAAGTTATTTAATACTCACTGGGTTCTGATATTTCTGATACACAACTGATAAAATTATAGACTGGGTGTTTAATGGATTTTAAGCCTAATTACAATCAATAATACATTCGCCAAGAAATTTTGATAATAGAAATGGTGTTTTAGGATTAAGTACGGAAGGTCGCTGGTAACCGCTCATAAAACAAACTTGAATGAAAAATAGATCATGCACTTCGTAACGCCAAATGCCAATCAACGGACTACCATAACAAGCATGAATCTTTATCCTTGATTCTTCTTCTTCATGAAAAAAAGCAAATCAAGAATGAATCACTTAGTAACAAATCAAAATAAAATACTTCAGTTTATTGCAGGTGCAAGACTGGCGTTATCTAATCTAAGATTACGTTACCTAAGGACTATGGACGTTAAACAACCACACCTTGTTTCAATAAATGAAAGGCAACCATTAAAAAAATACAAAAATATTTATTACATTTTAATCATATAAATTAAAGTACATTAAACATATTACATTTGGCGTCTGCCGCCGAATGAGATGCCCGACTGCTGGCCCTTGTTGGTGCCATATTGGAGGGAGATGACGTTCTGTCCAGCCTTCAGCTGCTCTTCGGTGAATTCACGGACGTTCTTGTCAGCCTCTTTAGGCCCAATGGATGGCTTACCGAAGTTACCGGCTTTGCGTCCCAAAGACTGCAGGCACACAACGACGGAGTACAGATTCTGCTTCTCCCACAAATCGATGGTCTGGAAAGTCTCCTGTGGTGGCACTCCTAGCTTCTTCACAGCATCCAAGAACGCGTTGATGTTCTCCATGCACTTAAACGCCATGGTGGACTGGTTGATCTTCTTCACTGAGCCCTCCTGGAGAGAGTTAACGAGTTTGCAAAGCAGGGTACCGTCTTTCAGGACCTCGTACAAATTATCGGCATCTCCGGCGGTGTTGGCTGGTTCGCCAGTAAGTTTCTGGATCCATTCGAGAGTCTCGTGTGCGATATCATTATTGTATTTGCTGTGGATCCTCGCTTGAGCTTCAGCGTTGATGCCAGCTTTACCCGCACGATAGTCGCCCATGTTGGATGTTCACAAGTGTACTGACACGTAGCCACTGAACTCCTTATGATAAGCGTCCTTACAATATCAGGTTGACGATATGTTTGATAGCGATTATCGCTGTTCTACGAACGAGTATTCGAGTTTATCACACCGGCGTTATTATCTTGCGGTATAAATGATTTATAATTATGATGCCATTTTGTACTTGCAGGTATTACGTGTATGTGTTGGAATGTTGCTGCTTTACAGCAGTCTGCAATGTTAAAGACTTCCTCTCTTAAAAAAGTAATATAAAATCCAGCCTTTAATTACGCAATGACTCTTTGAGATCGAGTGTGAATGAACGCGCCTAAATCGATTTGGTAGCCAAAATATTTAAACCGAGTACTTACTCATCAAAACCACGTCCGCATAGGCTCCTTATTTTGAATCACTATATCGATTAATTGACTTTTGTTAATTTCAAAGAAGACTATGTTAATCAACGATGTTTGTTAGAACCGTCTGGAATATTACTCATTGGTCATTCTTATCTTGTTGATAACTCGTATATTTGTGATTGTGGTAGATATCAGAAGATAGTCTTGTGATAGAGACAAATAAAATAATTCACAGAAATAAAGGTGAACTATAAACGTATTGTTAAAAAATATCAGCTATAATGTTTACTGCGGATAAGTGGTCTCGACCACTGATCGCCGGAACGAATTATTCTGGAGTTAGGTCTGGTTTTCACAGGCCCAGTTTCTGGCCACCCAGTAGTCAGCAACTGTACATTCTGCTGTCTACACAGTACTGTCACTTTCCCGACGTGTTCTCACTACTGGGTCTGCATAGGAGACAGCAGTACACAGCTACTGTGTTACTAGTGCTGGCCTAGTGTTTCTGACCCATCTAGTTGCGTTCGTATGGAGTGAGTGACGACCCAGTAGCTGTCCTTGTGGGAGTGGGGGAAGGTCAGTGGACAGTAGAAACAAAAAAAATTGAAGTAGCTGACCGACAGCTACTGACCGTTCAGTACTGGCTTAACTTTGTTTTCACGGTTTCAGTCCGCCAGCTACTGGGCCTGTAAAAACTAGGCATTAGGGTGATTTTTAACTCTTATTGGCAAGCAAATCGTTGTACCTACGATGTTATAATACATAGCCCTCGTAATACCTACCACTTTGTAATAGACAAAGAAAAGAAAGGATAGCTTCTACTCAGTAAGCCTGAAACCTGAAAAATGCAAAAAACTTTATGTTAGCTTGCGTTCGTGACTTCGCCGGATTTCGACTTCAATACGGAAACAGAGAAATAAAAACGGTGGTAACTTTCATGTTCCGCAATTTTTTTTGTTCTTGACTTGTAGCAGTGTCGTATCTAGGGGCTGACCATAGGAGCGGCTGCCAGGGGCATTTTTTATTTAGCGTGTTTTTTGCGAGACGTGAAATTATAACCTTTGTGCTTGGCGTTCATGACCATTTTTTTTTTTCGTGTGAAAATCCTCATGGATTCCCTTCGCCTTTCCCGAGCCGGTATCTTACCGGCTAAAATCTGACCCTTGGCCGGGGTCGCGGGATTCACAGCTGCATGCACCGCGACCCCGGCAGGCCTCGGTCCGTCAGCCCCTGGCAGACCTCTTCTTTGGTGGGGCCTTGCCCCACGTCCTTATATTATATGATCTTTATTATTATAACCTTTGTCCTGGGCGCTCATGACCACACATGACTCTGCTTGTATGTTTCAAGCCTGAATAATTGGTGTCTGAAAAATATTGCGGAAGTATAAGAACTAAATCAATGTTGAATGTGTGTCCTTCAGGTCTTAGTACCGGAACATTACAATCTGTATTTCGTGGTCCTAGTTCTGTGAACTGTGTGATCGTAATTTTAAACGTTGATTTTTCTACGTAACTAAACTTACACAACTAGTTATTAAGTTCTATTAGCATACTGTAATTAGTTTTTTAGTCTTAAACTCTCAATCACCGTAATTATAGACACAATAGATAAGACAGTTAAGTGTCGTCCTGGGACGACGGGCGGTACGCAACCGGTTAAGCTGAAGGAATTGTTCTAAAACATTACTTTTCAAGTACTTGTTACCAAGGTAGGTGATATGTAGAAAATATAAAAAATATTTAACTCGTAATAACAATCACAATCAAGTGAAGATCTACCCGTACGACAATAAAACACGAAATTCTTAAATTTTCCAATGATTCTCTATCACCGTTTCCCCAATTTCGGAACTCTATTGCAAAACTAGCCTCGTTTGAGGCCCAGATGTGCCAATTTTTTTTATTGTGTTTTACTGTCGGCCACAAAACAATGGGCGGCGCGGTTGATTGTTCCAAACAAAGGCTTTGCTATCAAAACTCTAAAATGATAAAATCATTGATATAATCTTACAAACATACACACATCAAAAGTGTCTAGGGATCAACATATATTTTTGCAATAACTTTTCTCCTGATTGATATTAATTAAAATTTTCTTTAAGGATTCATCAAATAAAGTGTTTTCGTTTGTCACAGTAACGATAAACCAAGTCACCTTTGCATTAATAAAGAAATTTGCCATTTTCCTAATAAAGGGATTTTTGACATTTGAACCACTAACACAAAAGTTCGAAAAAAAGACTGAAATAACAGTTTTCTTTAAAATTTTATTGGGTAACTTAAACAATTAATAATCCGTGTTTCTACCGCGAACACTAACAACACAAGAACATCGGTTTGGCATACTCAAAATGAGTTCATCCAAATCACGCTGTGGAATGGCCGCCCATGTTCGTTGCAACAACAAAAAAAGGTCTTCTTGCGACTGGATACCCTCCATATTCGGCAGAGCTCTTCTCTGTAGCATATCCCATGCATGCTCAATCGGGTTCAAGTCTGGCGACTGAGCAGGCCAGGGCAGGACATTGATGTTAGCTGCGGCGAGAGTCTGTCTTACAACTCTTGCGGTGTGCGGTCGTGCATTATCATGCATTAACTGAAATAAGGGACCGATTTGCGCTTGTAGAGGAACGATGACGTCTGATACAATCGTCTCAGCATAAATTTGAGCGTTGAGGTTGCCTCTGATCCAAATCAACTCAGTTCTTCCGCCGATCCAAATACCCGCCCATACCATGATGGTTCCACCACTATAAGGATGGACTTCCTGGCAGGATTTTAATCGCTGTTGGCGTCCAGGGGTTCTCCAGTGTCGTATACGTCTTGTATCCGGTCTCATACCAAAACGAGACTCATCAGAAAAGCACACGAAACGCCATTGTTCTTCTGCCCAATTTCTGTGTCCAAGAGCCCATTGATATCGAATCCTACGATTGTGCATTGCTATAGGTGGTACCCGTAGCGGTCTTCGGGAATGAAGGTTCACTTCATGCAAGCGGTTTCTGACTGTTTGGTCGCTAATTAAGTTCCCTGAAGAGTGATGAAGCCTCACGGCTAACATCATGGCGGTTATTGTTGGAGCTCTTCGAGTTAAGATTTGAATGTATCGGTCTTGTCTCCGTGTGGTGCAGCGATACCGTCCTCCATGGCGCTCAGCCACGGTACCAGTGCTTCGGTAACGTGTCCAAAGTCGACTGATAACACTCTGACTTGTATTCAGAGCTAAAGCCACAGTACGTTGCCGGGAACCAGCTTCTATCATTCCCACGGCTCTGAGCATTTCTTCCCTGCTTAAATGACGTCGCCGCTCCATAATAACGTTGGTTTTAATCAGTAGTAGGGAAACAGTAGCACTAATAATGTCTTCAATGCGTTGTATGTTTTTATAGGGAAAATATTGACAGCTGATTTTCATCTTTTACTCGAATTTGATTCACAGTTCCTGATTCAAATTATGAAATGCACCAAAAAGGATCCATATAAATTTATAAAATCATAAATTTATTACAAAGCCACATCTCAATCTCAAGAAATCCGCATAAAAATGCTTGATCCCTAGACACTTTTGATGTGTGTATATACTGATAAAGATGCGACCTGTTTCCTTTTGCTAGCGAGTTAATGAAGTTATTTTTGGATAATTTATTATAGTTTTAAGGTGTTATCGTGGTTGAAACAAAGGCATTCATTAGTAGTAGTCATATTTAATCTCTTTGCTTCCAAAGTATTTAAGTGCTTTTCCAAGAAACCTGTAGTCCGTTCTAAAGCATAAGTACAACAATATTTCTTGTTCCATAATAATGGCAAGATTTTTATTTACTTGAAACAACTAGGTAGCTTCTGCCTGGTTTTAAGCCAATCAGGTAGTTGTTGCTCTTGTAACTTAAGTTTGGAACTTACTCAGGTTAATTAAATAGTTTTCATCAACTTATTGCTTAAAAGTTTGCCTCTATGTCCAGTATAGTTAGTATTAGTACTAACGATGATGTGGTCACTCAGCATAATAATTTAAACTAAGTTGTCCGACAACAGAGAGCGATAGGTAATTGCTATGATGGCTGAACAGTTTTTGTAGGTACCGGAATAAATAAAGATTTGATGTAAGTAATGTATGTTATGTAAACTAGGTTTGTTTACTGTTTTTATTAACAATTTCAGCCAACAGTGTGTGGATGAACTACTCAAGAATATAGGAGCCAGGTGGCAGACGATTCTTCTTCTTCATTTGCCTTGTCCCGTTATCTGGGGTTGGCTCTTCTTCTCTGCCTTCTGCATTTATTCAGATGATGTTGGACAATGAAAGTTTAAAAGTCAGTGGGAAGGATTTTCACTGTCTTTTATTTTCCCTCTGAATATAACAAAGCATGTTCACCTACTTGAGATAGGGTATGGATAGCAGACAGCTTAGAATAATCACTGTTTGTTGTTTGAAAACAGCACAATGAACTTTTAATCTTTTAAAATCTTGATTGTAATTCAATTATCATGGATAATGAACAAGTTGAGATAAAAATTTGGCAAAAACCAGTCGACTCTAGAAAATTCTTTCTTGGCTTTATTATTCTCGTCAAGGAGAAGTAAAAAAAAAAACGAATTGACCACATTTCCACATTTCAGGTACTACAGACACCTCAAAACTATGGTTTGGTTCGGTTGCGAATAGTAGGTCTTATGGAGAAGAGCGGGCAAGAAACTCAATGCAAGATTATTGTCTCCTAAATTGAATTTGAAGAAGCAGGGATAGTTTAAAATTACAGTTGTGTAAAATAATATCTAGCTATGCTCTTGCATATGATTTGACCTCCACTTTTAAAAACTTGAGAAATAAACAGCTGACAATATTTACATCTGCTTATCATTTGTAATATTAAGCCAACATCTGGCAATCAATTTGAATGTTCAGTTTTTTTTTTCATATTCTGACTTTGCATTCAGTCGGACAAGTTCTTTGGACATTCTAATTTTGAAATGAAAAACTAAAGTTTTTGTTTATGAGAAACTTAGAATTTTCTTAATGACTTACGATGAATTTGTGTAATTAACTGCACTTGGAACCATGTATTTAGATTAAGTTTTACTACACTTTTTGATATCAAGGAGACTCTCCGCTTCCCAATAAAACTCCATGACAAAAATGTCATCATAATCTGTAATATATTAAGTCTATTGTAAATATTCTATGGTCATGACGCGCATTACGTAGCAGTACATACCTGGAAAAAGTGCTGAAAAATTATGAACAGCAAAAAAGTGTTTTTGGAATTATTTATATTTTTTTTCCTCCCACCTGCATTCTAACTAGATTCTGTTAAGATTTCTGACTAAACAGCACGAAAATTACTATAGAGCTGTAAATTCATGATAAGATTACAACGAAATCAAACAATACATTCGGTTGGTGAAACATAATGTATGAAAAACTGAAAACTTAAAGTAAACGAAACTTACCGAAACTTAGTGAAGATATAATTACAACACTTTGCACAGTACAGTGACAATTAATAAATAATATCCATTGTATATTTCACAAGGCACTTCACATTCACTAGTCGAACTTTTTAATACAACCGGCCGCGTCACGAGAATTTGTTAACAGCGCGAGACTGCGAAACAAAAAGTTACCTATGCTACCTTTGTCCGTTCGGAAACCGTTCTCCTGCGTTCCCCTCCACGTGACAAATGACGTTTGCGGTTAACGCTGATTGGTTGACTCATCGGTGATAGGGATTGACGCGCAGTTGTGTCGACAACGAGAAATATCGAAAGTTATTTTTCGATAAAATAAATAGAACATAGATGTTTTTACTTTAACTTTAATCCAAATCGTTTGATAATTTATTTTTATTAAAAGAGATGTAATTTGTAATGATGAACATATGCCACGATGAATATAAGTCTGTATTTTATTACGCAAATATAATAATTTATGCTTTAGATAAAAATATTGTTAGTTGCATTGTGTAGCAGTTGTTATAATTATAATTGACTAGCTGTACCCGTATGCGTTGCAATGCACTTTTTCCTACTAACTACCTACCTACTACCTACCTACTACCTACCTACTACCTACCTACTACCTACCTACTACCTACCTACTACCTACCTACTACCTTCCTACTACCTACCTACTACCTACCTACTACCTACCTACTACCTACCTACTACCTACCTACTACCTACCTACTACCTACCTACTACCTACCTACTACCTACCTACTACCTACCTACTACCTACCTACTACCTACCTACTACCTACCTACTACCTACCTACTACCTACCTACTACCTACCTACTACCTACCTACTACCTACCTACTACCTACCTACTACCTACCTACTACCTACCTACTACCTACCTACTACCTACCTACTACCTACCTACTACCTACCTACTACCTACCTACTACCTACCTACTACCTACCTACTACCTACCTACTACCTACCTACTACCTACCTACTACCTACCTACTACCTACCTACTACCTACCTACTACCTACCTACTACCTACCTACTACCTACCTACTACCTACCTACTACCTACCTACGTTAGGAACACACCTACATTGCTTAGACAACAGTGAGTGCTTGTAATTTAATATGAACTTTATACCATAGCAATAAAGCTCAAATTGACTACGTTTTAGTTAGAAATCATTTGTATGGGAAAAAGAAAAGGGCTATTTTTAGGGTTTTTCCAGCAATAATTCTAATTTTTCTCGCCGTAAAAACCATCCTTGAACTTCAACGAACATTTTAAAAAAAGATTTGGCCAAATTGGTCCAGGCGTTGTTGAGTTATGCGCTTACCAACACATTTTGCGATTCATTTTTATATTATAGATTATACCTTTTTCACCGTAAGGTGAGTTCTGACGTTTCTCTACAAAAACTTACCATACAAAGAATGCCAAATATTTTTAAAAAACTACACTTTTATCATGTAACGCAATTTTACGGTTTTTGATGATGTGGTTAACGTTTTTCGATAGCAGTCTCCTTACGGCTACAATTTACGAAATGACAACGACTTCAGGACTCATCTTTCGTTAAACAGAGTAGAAGTGAACAGTAAAGTGACAAAGGACACGAAAAAAAATTGCTTTAGCTCTAATATCGATAATGATTGTGGTATTATTTGCACATAACTATGTATTGGTATTTGGTTGACATTTTGAATTATTTGAGGTTCGTTCTAAAACTACACCACAGCCTAAAAACTTTTTGATTTTCTTCTTCGGCGTCGTGCCAATAGAGGGCGCTTTTACTTTTAGCGGGAAATGTTAATTTACAACCAATATATTTTTATGTTAATTCATTTGTTTTGTAGATTTAATTATTACGTGATGTTAAGAAATAAGATACTGATGAGGACTTGATTTTAGTCATTGGATTACGAAGGCCAGATGGCAGTCACTACTTGTAAAATACTGAAAAGTATTCAGCCGCAACTTGTTAGACTAGATGCCGACCCCAACATTGAATATGGTTGGGAAAAAGCTAGACCAAAGAAGAATAACATATTGCACTGCGTTTCTGAGGTAGGTACTGTCCGAAACAATTCTTTCAATTGACCGCATTACAAAGATCGTAAAATGAAAAATCTTCAGTCAAACAGTCAGCTCTGATCCAGTCAGTCGCATAATTAAATAATAGTTGATCCTAAGAAGAGATTTAGTAAGATTAGAAGAGGTAGTAGGGTAGGGTGGTGTAAGTTTGCGCAGTTTTGAATCAATCGGTCATAAAAATAAAACATACGGACTAATCACAGGTTTCTTGATTGTTATTAAATCTAAACTTATCTAGCAACAAATTTGAACAACAATTATTGAGCAAACATAATCACTTTTTACTTAATTAACAAAAAAACAGAAGTCGAGACATGCGCAACTTTACACACCCCGGTGTGTAAGATTGCGCATAGATGGCGTTAAGATTGCGCAGTGTTCTTTAGGCGAATTACTTGCATAAAACACATTTAAATACCCCAAAATCCAAGTAATCAGTTCACTTTTCGTACCACCACACCTGACACGTATCGCACTCAGACCAATCTTCGTTAATAGGTTCCACAAAGACTTCAGAGCATTCTCCACACCACCATTCTTTTTTTTTGGTGAATTCTTTATTTTATCTTAGTTACACATTGTGGTTGGTACAACCAGTGTCTTAGTGTTGACTCAGCCATTTCTATACTCAAAGTCATTGCCTCTTGTGTTCTCCTTTTTCAATGCGCTTACGAGCATCCTCGTTGGTGGAAGGTGACCAAACTTTACGGTCAATTTTGCGTGATCTTCGTGAAATTTTACAACAAAGTGAAGCGCTATTTATAACCATTAAAAACAATCAACATTTATTAGTAGATATAGATGAATATTACACAATGGCATGTAAGACTGCGCGCGCAATATTATACACCCCCTTAATGCGCAAACTTACACACTTGGCCTATAACGCAATTATTTTGATACTACAGCCATCTCATAAAAAGTTATTGAACTACGTTATCACTAGCCGAAATTTCAAAGGTAAACACAAGTAAACCTATCAGCAAAACATTGAATATCTAACAGGTTTTTTGTAAGTTATACTTGCAAAATGTCAAAAAACTAGATCAAAGGGCTATAAAAACTTTGAACTCACTTGGACTCGCCATTTTTACTCGTATCTGAATACTTTTTTGGGGGCGCATACTAGCATGCAAAGGAATCGAAACACTATTAGAGTTGGCAACGTGTTGCACACCGGTGTCGAGTAATGACGTGTGCGCAATCTTATCGCCTGCGCGATCTTACACCACCCTACCCTAACAGTTCTTCTTTCGTATCGCCACAAACAATACGACAATAGTTTATGCCGTAGTGAACAGATTAGCCAGTCAACAAAATTAATAGCGGGGCTGACTGCCCAGGTTGCGCTGGACGTAGGTAGGTAGTAGGTACTTAAGTATCATCACTCGTGAAGACTCTTTTAATGCACCTCCAGAGTTGGATGGCATTATTGGCACTCCAGGGTTAAACGGCATTTTTTTTTCCTTTTGTACTGCTGTAGGTGGTCCTATAGAACCGTTTCTACGTAACCGGGCAGTTATTGGCGAGACCTGAAGGGTCTTCAGCCAATGGTGGGGAAGTAAAATACTTAACCTAAGCTAACTACTTGTACTACACTAACATCATGACCACCTCCAACAACAGCACTAAGGGCGACCTCGGCTTGTTGAAGAAAAACCTTCGGTTTGTCACTTCGGTTTTCTAGTAACAAGATGTAGGTTGTTGAACCTAATATTCACGTATCTACCTACCATTCCTTAATTTTATTTAGTTGATGTTTTCTAATGCCAAAACACCACGTCTTCATGTAACATTATTATTTTGTGTTGTCTCGGAAAAATTGAACAATATTTTTTTAGGCGACCTAGATCCAATTTTACCAACGTCGGATAGCATTTTTATCTGATGAATACCTAAGCTAGACATTTCGACAGAATTTCTATACAAAAGTTGTCAAAACGTCAAATTATTCCTTAGATAAAAGCTACCCGACGTTGGTCAAATCAGCCCTTGAATAGATGGAAATTTCACAGCTAAGTAGCAAATTCACTTCCATGATCTTGCAACGGCTGCAACGCCGTGCAACGCACACCTGTGTAATCTAAACATAACAAATATCCAAAATTCAGGACTGACGGACCTTTTGCAAGTGAAACCCCTTTTTTGCGACCTGGCGATTGGACTATAGTAAAACAAAAAAAAAAACACTGAAGTTCCTTACAACATTTTTCAAATGTTTTAAGGAGCATCACTGTGTTTTTTTCGGAAACGGTTTTTTCCGTCTCCTGTAAAATTTTGCTTTTGGCAATGACGAGGTTTTCACTGGTCACCGACGAAATACGAATCTGCTGTTGGCTGGTTGGGGTATTTGTAGAACGCCTGTGCTTTGATAAATTTGGTAGAGTTAGCAAAGTGTCAAGTTGTGTATGAAGTTGTCCGTGTGGGGAAGGGTTAGAATATAAAACTTCCACACCACACACTGGAAGTAGACGCGCGTTGTAAGATTCAACAAAACCCAGCACGCTTGGTGGTAGGATCTATATGGTCCGCCTGGTTAGCACCCTCACATTAAAGTCCGGCGCCAAGCAGTTTACTGTTTTTCGTCGTGTGTATGTGAGGGCCAGAGGGATATAGGGACTCCCTCCTTAACTCTGTGTATGTCTGCGCTTACTATGAGATGCCAATAAGGTCAAACGCGACCAATTCAAATACTAAATAAAGAAAAAGAGTTATCAAATTCTAGCCGAAATCTCTAAATCTCTTGATCATTTTACAAGAGCAATTGAAAATCCTTTGAGAACTGTTCGAAATGCCTAGTGTTCGTCGTAAGTTAACACGCTTATGAGCTGTTTACACAGTACGAGCTGCTGCTAAGGCAGTAGTTGGTCGTTTGTGCACTCGTAAGTCAGTAGTTGGGCTCGCCTTGGCTGTTTACATGATGAGTGCTGTTGAGTGCTGAGCGAAGATCCAGGCGATCTTGAAATGTCAGGCTAACGAGATTGATAGTACATTTTCAAGAATATCTATCATGGTGGTAGTGTTGAATGGACATACCTTTACCTGGCGTTAGAAAATGTTACTATTCGATTGTCATTATGTTTCGAGTAAAATTTGAAGGTTATGCGTTCGCAACACCGGAGGCATTGCGTCGCGATGTAAACAAAGCTGAAGCATAGCAGCATCGCGGGCGACGGGATACGAGTGGGCTACGCGCATGCGCGGGCAGCTGCGCGGTGCGGCGGGCGGCGCTTGCGCAGGGCGGGCGGCCGCGCCGGCGTCAGTCCGCGCGCGTCCTCGCCATGGCTCGGTGGCTGAAGGCTCTGGCGGCCGTGTTGCTGCTCGCCTCCGCCGCGACCGCGCGAAAATCCCCCGCCCCGACTAAATCCGAGCCCCAGATCGAGGAGGTCACCGCCAAACAGTTGGAGCGAGTGCTGGAAGACAAGGATTTCGTCGCGGTGTACTGGTGTAAGTGGCCACTTGCCCGCCGCCCGCCGACCGGCGTGCGTCTCCGTTTAATTTTGCGAGCTTTCGAAAGCTGGCCGCCGGCCAGGGCGGGGGCGGTCGTCGCCGTGTCGAAACGTCTGCGACGGCGCCCGTCCAAATGGGTTATCGTCGAGTTAATGATCTTCGGACGGGCCGAGGGGAAGACCGCCTCGGCGGACCCGAGCTTTCGCCTGTGCGCATGATATTTTCGAAGCGAGCGGCTCGGTTTGCGATTCGCAAGTTATGCAACCGAGCCGCGGAGACAATAAAACTTGACCCGGCCGCCGACCGCTGCGGCCGTCGGCGCGGCCTAAAATGGTACCGAGTCTCATTTTCCACCGATCCACCGATGCTGGCTCCGCCAAGGTCGCAAGGCGCCTACGCTCTTAGCTCGGCTAAAACTGTGTGCCGCCGCTTATGCCGCTGAAATAGACTTCCATTACGTGGTATCGGCATTCCGACTATTTTCTTTTGTCGCCAACTGTCGATGTGATCTGTTTGTTACTACGTCACATTCTTCACAATGATCATTTCCTAAAAGTGCAAGCTGTGCGTGTGTGCATATGAGTGTGAGTTGGAAGCGAATGTGGCCATAACCTAATTCGTCAGATATTCATTAATTATCTTGACATATCTATAGTCGTTGCCATGTCTACTATGCATCTCTCACTCATTCGACGGATGCAGTAGCAGGTCTAGACACAAAAAGTGTAATAAATCACTGTCGAAGCCGGCACCAATGCAAGATTGTCTCTTGGCTGAGAGACTAAATTGTTCCGATCTAGCTGTAGATGTACTAAGAAAATCGTTTTCTTTCTTTTATTGGGATCTTGTTCAAGACATATCTTGCTTGTTAGACTGTTATATTTAATGAACCACGTTGGGTTAGATACAGTACATTATTGATGCAAACAAAAACATAAACAAAACATACCTCATTAAACTAGTGAAAACTTAATTAAAATAAATAAATTTCAGCAATTAATTATCATAATATCTTCTGAAATGTTAATAATTAATGAACAAGATACTGATTCAGTAGACGATTTTGAACACTTGTAGCATTATTGTATTGCAAATTAACAAAATAATGTTTGATTCTTTTCAAATATTGATCTTGACATCTGATCACGACTACATGGTTCCAAACAGAATTGTTGCCAGTATAATTTGAACATCAGATAAAATCAAATAGATGCGAAACGACACGGCCCCTTGATAGCGTGAAAGCCGTCATGAAGTTTTTTGTGTTATAAAAATAGGCCCTGGTCGCCTAGTAAGTGTTACAGAAAAGACATAATTACGAAAATGTGCTCGTACAACTGTTTCAATTGGAATACTTCCAAAATCAAGAATGCTATAGCATTAATTCCTGGATTAATGAAAATTGCTTCAATTTGTGTACAAGAATACATTAATTTTAACAAATTAACAAGAGTTGATGACGTGGTGGCCATGATGCTAGCAGTAGATTCTCACGGCTTTAAAATACTGTATGAGGCTTGATTTAAAATGATATTGTCTGTAATCTCTGTTTTATACAGTGTCTAAAAGCTAAGAATCTAGTTCCCAACTATCCTGTGATTGCAGAAACTGTGGATGGGTTAGAAATTTTTGTATTTGTATGAAAGGTTTGTAGCACGTGGCGTGTTGTTGTCTGCCCAGCCCGGAGAAAGACTTGGTGTCATTAAAAATAATATGTCTGAGACAAACTATTAGTTTCTCTGATTTCTACTAAATATCTTTACCTTGTGGTACTCCTTGTTCCTTGTATAGATTTGTGTTTTCCAAAGGCTTTTGATTACCCCTAACAGGTGGTTCATGGCTTTATTATATCTTTAGACAGCTTCTTTTTAAATGGACAAGTATCTAGACTACTTGAGGAAGTATTACAAATGGATTTGCCACCTAAATTTGTGGAATTCCATCCAAATGTATTTAGTCGCCCTATAATGTTTTTGCTAATTAATATCACCCACTGTCTACCCTACTTATAAGAGTTATGTTGATCGTTCTGGTTCATTGACGTACTTCCTCATTCCACATTCCGAACCTATCAAATATTGTCTTGTTACTGCCAAATGTCAAATGTTAACGTCATTTTGGCATTGAGGATTAGGCGTAATTGTTTTATTGTTATTAAAAGCTACAGTTTCCCTGACGACTATTGGTTACCTGAAATTGTCCCTATAGTTACATCAAGATTATTCAGTAAGCTAAAATAAAAGCTGTAACGAAAAGGGTGTCGGTTTCTCCAATATTAAGAATGTTATCTAAGTATCTGTTTCGATTCAATATATCCTCGTGTGATTATCGTTCTGCTCCTCCCTTTCCATTATTCCATCTTTTATTGTGTTAAGCAACATTCGTCGTGGTGGTCCAAACGTTACAAACGATTGTTAAGCACCGGGTTGCGAGTTCAAACCTAGGCATGTACCAATGTGACTTTCAATGTCATATGTACTTTCTTTGTTAATCTAAGACACCACTGACATACGGTGAAGGAAAACATCGTGAGAGAACTTGGACTAACGGTCTCAAATCGCCAAACCGCAGTGAGCAAGCGTGGTGATGAATGCTCGTTCCTTCTCTGTATAAGAAGAGGCTTTCGCCCTGCATAGGGACAGTTACAGGCTAATGTAAAAACTCTATTGCCACTAGACATGTTTTAAGGATTATAGAATAGCTTAGTAGTGATAGTTGTATGATATTCGTTTAAAATTCAAAATTTCAAAATTTTGTTACTATAATCTCTTCAGCATTCTCGGCTGTTGTAAATGTTATAATAAAACATTCATTGGCCTGGTTTCCATTCGTAGGCAGACCACATTATCTACACAATGTTACCTAATATCTAATACAACCTTAAAGTGATACTGTCGCTAGACATTTAAGCGAAACGTCTAGCATAATAGTATAATCAGCCCATTACTGTACCACTGCTGAGTTTTAGTCCACTGCCCTGGTGCGGGTTGACGGACTACACACACCATCGAGAGCCTTTTTGGAGCCCTCTCTGGTTTGCACATTTTCTCACGATTTTTTCCTTCATCGTTAACGCAAGTGATAATCAAATTTACATCCGCACATGAATTCGAAAATTTAAAGGTGCGGGCCGGGATTTAACTCAGAACACAGAGTCTTCTAGATTTAGATGAAATTGCCAGCCGACAGGTGAAATAACGGCAAAGGTAAATTGGCAAGAAAATTAGGAGTTTTGCATTAGGAATTTACAGCTGTCAATCTTGAAGTATCCGAAAGGTGATTGAACGTTTGATGTCATTGCATTGTACCGTATGAGAAAATATAACTGATATCGGAAAGAAACACATCATCATACATACAGACCGACATCACAGTCATAGGTCTCCCCCAAAAGGGGCCATAATCGCCATGCTTGGCAGGCGGGTTGGCGATCGCAGTATAGTTGTTAAAGTACTCAGAAAACGCTGCTGCCCATCCTCTAATGAATCCCTTAGTCGCCTTTAACGACACACATTGGAAGGAATGGGGTGGTGCTATTCTTTACGTCCGGCACCACACGGAACATGTGAAAGAAACACATCTCGCTATAATTATATTTGGCATCATTGGAAACATATATCTAGTAGTTACTTCCTGGGGTATGAGGCGTTGAACTATAAAATCTTCCGCGGTATCTAGCTGAGACATACGATTATTAACGACTTATCCTTTTGATTAATATGTAGCCTCCTACATAGAAATTATTAATAACATCTACCTACATAGACGACATGATTAGGCCTACTAGTGTTAAAAGTGCTAAATAGTGTATTGCTGTCCATTGATTTTTCATTTAAAAACACATTGAAGAGAATTGCTTCTGTATCGTGGGTGCGTTTACAGCACAAAGTATTTGCTTCGTGGTTTACAGACACAAATTTGACATGCACAAACACCTCGAACCAGAACGATAATCTATAGGCCATACAAATACTTGCTCCATGCGAGAATCGAAGAAAACAGCTAATCACTCAACCACTGGGCGCCAACCGTGTTGTCAAAAGGGTTTTTAGAAAAGGTTATCAAACATGTTCACAATGTTTTACATTTCAGTGCTTTAAAATTAATGGAAGACAGGTGTTGTATAGAAATTTATCAACCTTGATTTACATTTATTTAGTAGGTAACTTATTTATTGCTATTTAGTGGCTTCTAACACGAAAATGTAATCACCTCACATCGCTCACATAATTTGAAAGCGTTGTCTCTCTTTTAGCCTTATCTTCCTTGTCTCTGTCTTTAGTCTGAGCATTCCTGTTTTTTTTACAACAGTCCGTCTCTGTACTTATTTCCCTTATTAGAGAAAATTATTATTTATCTTTGAATCATTTTTACTTTTACTCAACGCAACAATTTAATTGACTTGGCACAGTTCAAAAAGTGGTGTCAAGTCAGTTATAAAAAAAATATTACATGTTTTTTTTAAGTAGTATTTTTACAATAACTCTTTATTCAAATAACTGACATGACATAATGTCATTGTCATTTTGCCTTAGCAATCCAACACGCTTCGTGCAGAAATCTTACCCTGAACGAACCAGACGTACTGCCAATTAACGTTGTCAACGTCATTGAGAATTTCTTACGCATTTGTTTCTCCTCACCATATGAATCAGAAGACACCGAAATAACTGAAGATACACGAACGGGGTCGGTGTTCACGTCATTCTGATATATGTACACAAATAAAAATTTATAAAAAGCTTTATTAAAGTTAGACTAGTTCAACAAGTCCAGTTGGCGGGAATATAACTGAAAGTCATAAAACTGTCATAATGCAAATATTTAAGGGGCATGCCGCTTGATAATTATAAAGCAGAAGAATAAAGTCATTGTACTACATTTTACTGCAATGATTACTTAATACAGCCCAAATATACGAGTTCTTGTTTAAAATGTAATTCATGAAACAAGTGAGTTTGTTCATGATAGGAATCAACTTCATGGGACTGGAATTTATTGAGGAAATTGGAGAATTGAGATAAATAAAATGTATGAATTGTACCTAAATAGTTACAAAATTATATTGTTTTCATAGAAGTTTCCAGGATGATCTGATAGTAAAAGAAAAAACAGCGGTCGATAGGTTTAAATAACTGCATCTAGGATCCCACATGAACAAAACAATTATAATGAGGTCTTGACGTAATAAGAATTTAATTCAAGCAAATCTTGATTAAAGAACCAAGTAATTTTTGAATAATTAATACCGTAGGATCATCAGTCTACAACAACAGAATTTAAGATAACTTTACTATTCTAGAAATCGTTTTTAGGTGTTCATATCATCCCCTATTAAAACAGCCATTCTCAATCAACTATTTATCGGCGGTTTGCCCTACTAGAGATAAAACGTTACTAGAGGTAACGCTTCAACGGGATGCTTCTCTTCTTGTTCTTCGTCTTCTTGTGTCGACACCAGCTATAAGATTAGCACAAAATCGTGCAAGAATATCACGCCTTGGTAAAAAGATTAAACTAGTCAGCAAAATTGGTAACGGGGCTGACTACCCGGATGCGCTGTACCTTACTACATCGTATCGTTTCTCGTGTAGGCTCCGCTATGCTATGTTTATGTTCAGCTCACTAGCAGTGATTCAGTATATTATTTGCTGTCATTTCATCCAAAAGTTGACTGCGACAGGCTGTGTGGAACAATTGAGTGTCTGATAGTGATAATGGCGAGAAGATGATGAAGGGACAATGTTTTTTATATTCGTGTAGGTACATACAAACTTATATAAACAGACTTGACTACTAATGTGACAACACTAATAATTCAGGACTTGACCGGAATGGTTTAGCTATCAAAATAGCGAATACATATAATCTATATGTAATTATTTACGAATATGAAACGTTTGTATGCAAATGAAAGCCTAGTCTATCTTTGATGTAAACAAATAAATATCGTGTGCTATCTTAAAAGCGTGTTTACGAAACGGTTGCGTAAGCGCATTTTGGAATTAACAAAGGCGTTCGATATCAATCTGCAAGTTCTGTAAATGGTACACACGTGCAGTTGGGATATGCGCATAACGCCTTAAAAAAAACTCTTACTTTTACACAGCCTAAGATACTTCCCTGCGGAACCCCCAAAATTTTGAATTCACATTTTGGTTTTAGTATTTTTACACTTATCTATTGTTAGGGAATTGGGTCTTAAATTAAGAAAAATATTATAAACTCTACGTAAGAACTGAAAACTCACGTGATCCAAGTAAAATGTACTTACTTCAAATAATACAATATCCTTGACGTCTGCTTCTGACATAGATGCTTCCTGATTTTACTGACAAGTCCGGGGCTTCTTTGATGTCTTAATTTTTCAACATACCTAAATATCATTTTCAACACTGGTTGCGTAGAGCAATATTGTATAAATATTAAAACTTAAATGCACTTGGATTTCGCCCAGGCACAACCGAAATAACAATAAATATTTCACACAATGACAAATTATGTATAAACAGTGGAAGACGTACGATAGAATAAACAAAAACTTGGAGGATGAACTAAATAGTCCAGATCTTAAATTAGCTTCTGTGTTGCACGATTTATATTCCGGTATACGTTGCAATAGAATTTAGTAATCTTGGTTATTTATTGAAGAATTTTTCGGAATTCATCGTTTAAAGTTTTCAAGTTTGTTTCTGATACTTCTTCATGATGTATTGGCTGGAAAAGGCAATGGATAGAGAGTTGTGGATAAATATGGGGGAGACTGGGGCCCAGCTACAGAACAAAGAAAAAACTTATTCAGATAACCCTGCTGGAGCTTGAAAAGGTTTAAAAATGTAGATACATCAGGAAACTTGATGTTGACATTAATTTCTGGGGGCTGTACTGTAACAGAAATCCTCCTGTGATAATCTGTGGGATCCTGTGGCAATTAGGTCAGCACTATATTGCAAAATTTCACATAACGATGATAATGAATCTTGTATTGTTTCGATTTCTTATGCGTACAAAATGGAGTCCTCTGAAATATTTTTAACAATTTGATTTATTCATTCTTCTATTGATTGGAAAGTGTTTTGTGCTTAAGAATGTTGCGCCATCGATTTGCTGAAACTTTAATTTATAGAAAAATAAACAGTACCTATCTATTATTATTTATCGTACTAGGATCAGATACTCCTATTGGGATGGTCAATGGAAGGAACAACAAAGGCGAGAAAAGCTAGAATTATAAAAATAGAATGATTGTAAGTAAGTCGGTTGAATTCAATCTTGTATTTAAGTTAGACATGAAAATTTAGTTCATCCTATCGTGACCCTGTCAAATACACAGTACTGTATAATCGTTAACCATTACGAAGATAAATATAACGTAAGTACTTCTGAAGGTCTGTAATCCTTGGCCTGTCTCGTACATTCTGGGCCGGAAGTTTATTTTTTGCCAGATGATGAAATCATTTTGAGCTTATGAATGAAATCTCCATATCTGATACACTCCAATAATATCATAGGCCAAAGCTGCCAGACTGTATCCGTCTATGTGTATGTTTGGTCTTATTCCAAAAACTATTGCATGTGTGGATTAGTGTGGTTTTTGCTAGATAAAAAACAGTGATAGTATAGCGGGTGTACGCTTGCCTTCCATGTAGGAGCTGCTGAGTCCATCCCGGCACTCACCGTTGAATTTTTGAATTCATGTGCGGGTCACAATTTGATTATCACTTGCGTTAACGGTGAAGGAAAACATCGTGAGGAAAGGAAACTAGCACAATAGAGAGGGCTTTAAAATTAACACGTTCAGTGCCGGGTGCCCTCCTGGAAGGCACCCTGAAGTCGCATTCGCCATGCCGGGTGCCCTCGTGGAGGGCTCATTTTAAATGCAGGTTTGTCTTGGAAAATTCGTCGTCATGAATCAAGCAAATACCTATTTTACGACGTAGTAGCGTAATTTTCACGGTTTTTAATCCAATCCTCCTCGAGGGTACACTCTTAACGCAAACGTAATGCCGAGGACCCTCCTGGAAGGTCAACTAGCAATATGTATGGCGGGATGGCGTATGAGCTCTATGAAAAGTGTGGTGGACTCGAATGTGTTAAAATAAAAGTTCTATACCTTTATCATTCTTAGAAGACAGCGGCTATGGGACAGTTGTTGGCTGATTGTATCGCTAGATAAGAGAATTTTGAGTCTTGTAATTCAATAGCACAAGAAATTATCACCAGTATTTCTAAAGCTTCTATGCTTTTATTCTAAATTTTATTACTAACTAAATATACTGTGTTCTTCATCACGTGTGAAGCCGTTGTAATTGTTTTGCATGTTCTGCATACTCAAGCACGTTGCAACAGAGCGCTTTGGCCACGCTAATATTAGGTTCACTAGTATTATTGTACATACAATTCTAATGACTCAATATTTTATTATTCATAATATTGTGTAAGGTCACGGATGAACAGCTGTGTTTATTACAAATTACAGCATTGAATTTTCTCTCAGTTACAGTAAGTACATTGGTCTTGTGATAACAAGAGCTACTTACTGATCTTATATGGAGAATTCATTGATTATTTTAATATATTTCTCCTTCTCTTGTATCAAGTGTGTGCCCAGGGTGCGGTGGACGTACTTGAGTAGCATCATTTGTGGAGGCTCGTTTAAAGCTCCCATCTGTGTACTTAACACGTGGAAAGTCTTGATTTTATGCTCATTACGTTCCTAATTAGTCCATTCATCGTTTGCCTCGATGTCACGTTGCGTTTGTTCCTCGCCAACAAGTCGGCGCCCACCAACTAGTAATTTTCCGCAGCAATAATTCATTGTTTTTAGTGTGTGAATATCTTATGCTAACTATAGGTTGACAGGGCTGATGTTAGATGTAAAAGATGAAGAAGTGTACGTTCAGTGGATGATATATTTTTCACGAGATGATCTCGATGATTCATTATCTACCAGTGGCCAGATTTGTTTAGAGTGTAGGGCTTCTAAATAAAATATGGTCTTGGTATGGGATAAGGCAATGTTGTCAGGTTAGGATCTCGAAAATGGGATATTTTTCACTTTTCATACATTTGCAGTGATGGGTTTCTCAGTTCAACGATGTATTAAATTATTTTCTATTCTGTTTAATCCTCATGTCTGAGATTGGAACTGTGCCTAATAAATGGCAATGACCTCGCCCCTTAACATTAAAAGTAGACCTAACTCTTATGACTGGCGAAAGGAACACGTCATCTGAAAGTTGATAGATGTATGGTGCGATATTCAGTGTGCAATGTAAACGTGGGCGGATGAAAGCTGAGATTTTGAAATATAGAAATAAAAATAAAGTATGAAATTAATAAAGATTGCAATTTGCCAGTTAATCTTTCAGAATTTCAGACCGTCAAGAATGTCGTAATGGTTTTTCAAGAATGTGGATTAAAATCCAACTATAAACCTAATTTAACTATAAAGAAATAGTAAGTAACATTTCTGTTGAGAGAATGAGTGAATGGCGATTAACAAAAGGCATTTATAACGCGGATGTCAGTGGAAACAACGGTAGAAGACGCCCTAGAAAGACATACATCGATGTTATTGGTGATGTTCTTCAAAAGAGACAGGTGCATAGTAGTTACTCTCAGCCGGCATGTATGTACGACAAGATGTATGAACGTGGACGAAGCGAAAGGAGTATTTAAGAATCGTAGCATGTGGCGTTTTACAGTTTCTGCCTACATCCATGTGAAAAAGGCGTGAGTTTATGTAGGGTGTAAACGAATTCGTGTAATTCCTACAAACCGCGTGATGTACTGGTGACAATGATTGACCCTGCATAGGTTTTTTTCAGAATAAGCAAAAAAAAGTTTTTAAAAAATGAACCACGGTATTCTGTATCTGAGTAATTTTAGCGTCCCGAGTTAACTGACTGCATGGTGCGATATCGCACTAGTCGTGCCCGTCAGCTGTGTCGCCATACCTTCATTCATTAATGCAAGACATCGAAATTTTCTATCACATATAAAAAAATTGGGAAAAAAAGGTTTTTTTTTATTTTTAATCAATCTTAATCCCGTGCGGGGTTAATCTATACCATTAATAGATCATGTGGTTTGAAAGAATTACACGAATTCGTTAACACCCTGTATGTAAAACATAGAACATAGTATAGGGAAAAAGTTAAAGGTTAATACAATACCAGAGCCCAAAACATTATCTTTTTACGAATAAATCATGGCAATGCACTATTAAATTAGCCAGATGGTCAAATGCACGTTGCACCTATTAAGACAAAAATAAACCACAATTATAAAGGAGAACAAATAGGCCTGCTGAAATTCCCAACTTCTATCATCTAGTATATTATATATGATAAATAATTCACTCAAATGAACGTTGTTTTACTAGTAAAACGTGTTCATGCTCTTGAGGTAACATAAAACTGGCAAAAAGCTATTAAATTAAAAGCAACATCGGCCACGAATTGAACGTTATGTGGGCTAGAACGTACACCTAGCACATCGTAAATATAAACTGGAAGCTGTCGCGACTTCTTCATTCGCTATATTTATGAGTTTATTTTCTTGTGCTAAGGTTAATGATGTTTATTGCGTCACACATGGAAAAATCAACAACGGACCGCAAGCGGCTGTAAAGTAAAGAACAATAGATACCTGTCAAACAGCATTTGAATGTAATCCAAATGGCTTTCAAGACCATTTCGGAACAAGAGTGACGTCAATATTGAAGCCATCTCTGATTTCTGGAATAATATTAACAACAAAGAGGAGGAAAAGGCATTTTAAGACAAAAAGTTTTTCAATATTTTTTTCTACTTTAACGTTTTAGTTTATTTAGGATTGCAACAGTAAATGGTATTGATGAAGGTATCAAATCTGTTTGGAACTCTCGCTTGAAAATTAAGGTTAGGAAGTATTTTTGTAACAATATAACAGCTGTTTCATATCTATCCATCTAGTTCGGGGTATGTCAGTCATCTATCGACCGCGCTTTAGCAAGCTAAATCACCAGCTCTACATAACTTATTTCAGGAGCCAAATTTAAGACGCGATTAGTAACATCAGTCATCACTTTATTATTTTCAGTCTAAGAATACGCAGTATTTTCGTAAAATATTTTGCTTATGCAATAAATTTTAGCTTCCACGTGTTATTTGAGATATTCTGTTTCCGTGATAAAGATACAAAATATAGAAACTGGAGAATATATCAATATGTTAGTAGGTTTTGTAGCCATAGCAAATTTAATGTCATGTTTAAATTATTGTGATGTCAGATTTATGAATATTTACTTTTGCTGCGAAATATTACATTATTATAAACTGTCTGTGAGCGAGAAATGAACATGGTTTAGGTTTCCAAATAAATAATTTTGTGTAAATGGTTTCAGTAAGTCTATTCTCGTTCTGCGAATCAATTGTTTCAGTTAAACTAAGCTCAACCCTGTGGGCTGTGGGCTGTGGCTCAACATTTGCTCGGAGACCAAACAGTTTTGTTATGGCTAAAATGATTATTTATTATTATTATTAGCCTGTACTGTCCCACTGCTGGGCAAAGGCCTCCCTCCGTTCCTTCCACTTGTCGCGATTCTTTGCAGCTTCATGCCAAACCTCAAGAAAGGCATCCAACTCGTCCCGCCATCTTCTCCGCGGTCTGCCGCGACCCCGTCTCGCTGTCTCAGGGCTCCATTCTTGTGCTATACGGGCCCACAGCTCATTTGGCATACGGCAGACATGCCCTGCCCAGTCCCACTTCAGCTGGGCGGCCTTTTCAGCCACGTCGACAATTTGAAATGGCTAAAATATTAGTACCTAATTCAAGGAAGTTAGAAATGTAGTTTAAAAATTACAAACAAGCTTTCGAAGTAATTT
Source organism: Amphipyra tragopoginis (assembly GCA_905220435.1). Classification (NCBI taxonomy): domain Eukaryota; kingdom Metazoa; phylum Arthropoda; class Insecta; order Lepidoptera; family Noctuidae; genus Amphipyra; species Amphipyra tragopoginis. The sequence continues at coordinate 5,373,524 of HG991999.1, forward strand.
CTCTATAATTGAGCAGGATTTACTAAAAAGTTGCATCAGCCTACTATTTTGAAAATAAACACGTTCTTGGACTATAAAGATCATAGCTAGTTTTGATGGTATGGAAGTTTTACGTTGTGTTTAGGCTTGAAGCTACTATAGCGTGTCTTCAGAATGTGCGTTGTTTATAATTTTGGTTTAGTCTATCGGCGGCATTCATAATTTCTTTTAAAAGCTTTACATCGGTCGGATCGTATTAGATGTTTACATTTTGCGGAATATTACGAATCTATAGTGATTTTTCACTAATGCCTCTAGACATCGACATCGACATTTTAATATGTCGGTTCTTTCGCTACCTATCTATCTTTTACCCAGTAAATTCCTCGCAAGAGCGACAATATTTAATATCCTTCATAGAAAATTCTCTTAACCAGATGCAAGAAGCTGTGTAACGTGTGACAAGGTGCTAGAAGAACTGGAAAAGATAGATGACGACACGGACACGTTCGGAGTGGACTTCGTCAAGATCAACGACAAGCGGCTCGCCAAGCAATATGGCATCACGAAATTCCCCGCCCTCACGTACTTCCGTGAGAAGGAACCGATCATTTACGAAGGTCAGACCGTCACTATTACTTATTTATGAATTTGTTTTGTCTCATAAACTCGTGAAGCTTATTCTTTGAGGAATACCAAAGGGAGAGAGAACATGTATCTTTCTTGGGTTGTCGTGGGACAATAAGATTGTGATAGGGTAATAGGCAGGAGAATCTAGAATCAAGGCATTCCAATCTAGATTCTAGATAAACATTAATAACATCTTCACCTTTTCCCACAAACAAGACAGTTGCATGCAGAGATATAAGAAAGAAAGGGAAGACCCAAGATCTATCGTCATGAATGAAAATTTATCCAGTAGTAGTCCGTTTATCAACAGGTGTCCCAGATAATTATCTTGTAGAAATATTATCATAATAATGTTTGACAGACGAATATTACCCTACCATAATTTGTGGATTGACATTTAAACGCTGCTACTCATCGTTAAAAAGCTTTAATCTTCTATAATATCTAAGCAAATAGAATTAAATGGGTGGTCTAAATGATTGACGAGATCACGAAGCTAAAATTTAAATTGAATTCTAAGAATTCATTTTCATAAAATATTCCGCTCTATATACAAGACTACGTAATACAAGAATATGTATTTTATAACTGTAAGAGGTGACCCAAAATCGAGATCACATTTCATTCAACATAACTTACGTGTGGGCTAAAATTAATTATTAATGTTAAAACGTTCCTGGAAGCTCATTTATTATTAGTTATTCTTCAGTCAGGACATGATCATACAAACGATTGTTCCAGAACGTTATTGATATTTAAAAGCCATGATAAAACGTTAGCATATTAGTAAAACATTAATCAAAAACCGAATGAGCTATTAAAGCTCTCTGCGAGGATTAGTTGCCGTTTTATTGTGCAACTAATTATAAACGGTGATTCAAGAAAACTTCCCTTGATTGTTAAATTTATAACTGGGCTCTTATACCGGATTTCGGCTATTTATAAAATGCGTGATTTAATCTCCCTGTTTTCTTTAATTTGTTCTACAAGGTTCTTACTTTTATCTGCCCATGCTTTTCAGAATTTTCTTCATAATTACAGATTTTACTCAAATGATTTATGCCAATTATTTTTAACGCAGATACTTACTTGAAATTAAAGCACATGGTGCCATAAGTTTTAAGATCACACGTGCCCCTGCTATTTATGTATAAAATAATATATTCAGTAATACTAATTTGTATCGTTAAACCTTGACAATTCTAGGAGATCTCATGGACGAAGAGAACGTCCTGGATTTCTTGACGAGTTTAGAAGCAATGGACCTTCCTGATCGTATAGAAGAAGTCAACCAAAAGATCCTATCGAAAATCATCGAGGACACGGACTATGTAGCCGTTCTCTTCTGTAAGTATTGGAATGCTACTTTATGTGTTTTTGTCATCGTATTTTAGCAATTGTGGTAAATTCGAGCCATTTTTTCAACTAACCTACGTAATTAAGTGGAACTGTAAATTCTTTCGACGTAGCCCTGTCGAGTAGACTATCTTCATCTCAGTCGTGTACATCGTATCGTATTTGTTAGTGGAGGTTAGAACAAGTGTCTGTATATTGTGCAGTGTGTTTTGATTGTGTTTTTGACGTAGGTCCTGACCACAAAAGTTGCGGCCCGTCAAACAGTAAGTAAGATTCTCAGCTGGCGGCATGCCTCCTTCTAATGTCAGCTTGGCTGTACCTCTTCTCGCTTCGTAGAATAGTATTTGTGTAATTTTATTTCATAGACGTGCTTCTCGCTTATTTTGCGAACATAAAGATTGGAAACAAGGGAACAATATTCATAATTTAATGTAATTTATAGGAAAATTAATTAAATTCCCTATGTTTAAATCAACAATCGATGATGAATACGCTTAATTAAATTTTTGGCTCTTATACAAACATATCGAAACAATGTGAGTCACAAAGCAAATTAAACCCAACCGTCATAATCTAACGAGTATTGTAATCATTTTAACAGTTTCGGACACACTCACATTCGATCAAACGCTTACGTTACATTCACATAATTAAATTGTTGAAATCTGCGAGCAATAATTAACCGCCTATCTGGAATCTTACTGTTTCTATATTGACGTTGTTCGTATATCTGGTCTAAGGGAAATCTAGAATCAAAAACGCGTTTGTATTATCGGGCCGTGAGGCGAGCTATTTCGGCGGTGCTATTTGCGTCTCGCCAGCAAGCTCGGATTGACGGACCGACATGTCACGACTACAGCTACAGCGTCAGACGAACATTCTCCCCCCTTAACGACAGTCAAAAAACTATTAAAAACTAACTTGCGTATTCATGAAACAATATCGCCAAGTTGCAGTGACGAATATACTTACGAAAAATTTACAAAAACATGATCATACGATGACCTTGACCTAAATACATGAAGAGTGCCGTCCACGGCATGCCGTCAAATAAACGTTGTTTACAATGCCTTCCTATTTATACACTTTAGAAAAGAAACAAAATATGTTAACATCTTGAACTGTGTTTCACAAATTATTATTCGTGAGTACACAAAAATTGCTGTGGCAAAATGTTTTTATAGACCCTGAGCGCATTCATTGAATTTAGATGTTTGTTCTACACGATGATTTCTTAGAATCCCTTAAGAAGTGCACACTCGACATAGCCCCGCTTTTCACATTACCAATAGAGAGATATTTAAGAGTGTTAGCAAAGCGGCACCACCACACATAAACCTTTTAGGACATTGCACAACACAAGCTTTAAATTGCACACTAAATTTTAACACACAGCAAATTCATAGGCAATTAGGCACTTAACAGCACCGCTTCTCGTCCGAAGCATGAACTAGGCACGACGTAATCTGGGCGAGTCATAAAATAAAACAAACTTTAACGTGTTGCAGACAAGCCGGAATGTAAGAAATGTGCAAAGGCTCTGCAAGAGCTGGAAAACATTGACGACGAGGCTGACCAACTCGGGATCGGTTTTGTGAAGATCCACGACGAGGAACTAGCCGAGGAGTACAATCTTGGAGACTTGCCAAGACTGGTGTACTACAGGCATCAAATACCTATTATCTATGAAGGTTTGTGACTCATATTTTACGTTTGCTGACGCTTGTATCGCGGAAACGGATGGAGTTAATGACGATGGTTAGGTACTGGTTTACGTCAAATCTTCACACTTTCTTTTGTATATAATTGAGATTGTAATGAGCAGAGTTAGGTTAATGTTGGATAGTAAACTGTCTGCAGTACTAGTAAATAACATGTAATAACAGTTTCAAGGCTTAAAATTAGGCAGCCGGTTCTTGGGTATTTTGGTAGGTGTACATTAGAAGTCAAAAATACATTTGCTGTTTTTCTACTCTATTTATTCAAAATCAAATCTAAAGTTACTGACGATGGTGTGAAATAATTTTGGAAGAAACCTAAAACATGCTTGCGTATGGATTTCAGGTGAGCTGAGCAGAGAAGAAGATGTATTGGAGTGGCTAATCGCTAATAAGTCTACCGGTGATGAAGAGGATATCATTGAAGATGTTACAGCAAAGACTTTGAACACCTTGATCGTGAATGTTGACAACCTTGTCGTACTGTTCTGTGAGTATACTAAACCACTAAACTTCATAAATAATTTTATTTTTCGTGAGCTATTAATTGTATCAAACAGTTCTGTAAACAACTTTGACGTGCGACACACTAAATGAAAACCAGTGTGATATTTTTATAAAAGAAGGTGATACAACTCCTATAATTACTAAAATATATTTCTATGAATACATTTCCAGACGACCACGGCGACGATGAATCCATGACGGTCCTGGCTGAACTCGAGAAGATAGACGATGACTGCGATCGCCACGGCATTCAGTTCGTCAAGATTGACGACACTAAAGCGGCGAAAGCCTTCGGTATCGACGACGTTCCATCCATCGTCTACTTCGAGAAACAGATCCCTAATGTTTATGACGGTAAGTTTTAACTTTAGCAATTCTAACACCAAATTAAAAGTAAAACCAGTCTGCTGCAGTATTTTGCAAGTTACTGTTTAAATTAACTCTGTAATACGGTTGCCAGGTGACCTTGAGAATGAAGAAGAAATCCTAGAGTGGCTCGTCGATCAGCTAGAGAAGGATGAAATTGAAGACGTTACCGATGAAATGTTGGACCGTCTGATCAAAGACGGCAAGACTGTCGCCGTGTTGTTTTGTAAGTATAATTCTTGGCAAAAATCCGAGTGGTAAACTTTCCTTGAGCTTTGTTATCATAGTGAAGGCCACGTTTTTATATTTCGTTACAGATGATAATAACGACCGTAAATCACAGAAGGTTCTAAACGAACTGGAAAATATTGATGATGAGTGTGACCAACTTGGCATTGCGTTTGTGAAAATTGACAACGATGATGAAGCTCAAGAATATGGTATTGAGAAAGTACCCACACTGCTTTACTTCGAAAAGGGTATACCCACGTACTACGAAGGTAACTTAGAAGAAGAGGAGAAGGTTCTGGATTGGCTGAGACATCAGACTGAGAGTGATGAAATCGAGGACATCACCGATGAAATGTTAGACCTGATCATCGACAAGATGCAGTACGTCGCCGTTCTGTTCTGTAAGTACTTTTTTATCTTTAAATATACACGGCCTTAACATTGGCTGTGTCGCTTGAAACAATGCCAGCTTTTTAAATTGCCACACGTCTAAAAATAGGGAATTTCATAATTCAGTACAGAACACTATCAAGAACTGACATATAAATGAAATACAGTTCTTCGAATTTATTTCAGACGACAAGGACCAAAAGAAGAGTCAGAAGATTTTGGCTGAGTTGGAGAACATTGATGACGAATGTGATCAGAACGATATTGCTTTCGTCAAGATTGATGATGACAAAGAGGCTAAGGAGTATGGTATCGAGGCTATTCCTACGATGGTGTTTTTCGAGAGGGGTATTCCTCACGTGTATGAAGGTGACTTGATGAAGGAGGAGGAGTTGTTGGGATGGTTGCTTCACCAGAAGCGTCACAGCGAGATCCCTGAAGTCACTGACGAAATGATGGACAAACTCATTATCAGCACCCCTTACTTGGCCGTTATCTTCTGTAAGTATAGTATAAACTATTTACATAGTTAAAATTAAAACTGTAAAGTTTTATTTATAGTTTAATACTGAAATAATGATTATTCTAAATGTATGTGTCACGCTCATGTCATGCTCACGTAAGTCCAGCCGTAAAACTGTAAACTGCAATTGAGTTGCGTGGGTGCTCAATATTTCGAAATGGCGTTAGTAAATAGAATATTTGTACATGACTTCATATCAATGAATTTTATGTTGATAAAACGACTAAAATATCACGTTATATTACTATTAGAAAGTACTTGATAAAAAATATTTTAATTTTCTGTCTATTTCAATTACCTTATTAATTATTATGCCTTCGATTCGACTAGGAATAGATCGCAAAATATAAGTTGGAGGAGTTAATATCCCAACCGGTTTAATTAGGAACAAATTATTAGTCTGTAAGCTTTCTTAAAATTGTATAAATAAATAAATAAAAAAATAAATAAATAAAACTCGAAAGTTATTCATGTTCTAAACAGCGTAACTAATAATACAAATTCATATACAATTTCAGATGACAGAGAAGACAAACAAGACATCAGAATCCTTAACGAACTTGAAAACATCGACGATGAACTAGAAAAGGAAGGCATTGTAATCGTAAGGATGGACAACGAAAATGAAGCCAGAGAATACGGTATCGACCACCTGCCAACACTGGTATACTTTGAAGAAAATATCCCGGCGATATACGAAGGAGATCTGATGAATGAGGATGAAGTGTTGGAGTGGCTGATTGAACAGAAGAATAGTGCAACTATCGAGGAAGTCACTGACGAGATTCTGACTGATCTTATTGAGGAGCACGAATATGTGGTGGTGTACTTCAGTAAGTATTTACAGACTTTTCAGTACATTTTTTTCAGTCATTTTCCCTTTCTTTTCATCGATGAGTACTTCCAATATAATAAACGCCCTCAATAAATCTGGAAGTAGACTCAACAAATACAATGTGAATAAAAACACCATTATGCTAGCAAAAAATACTACCGCCAATCTACAAAAACTTAACAATACCAAACCTATATTTTCCAGGTGGTAACTGCGAAGAAGGCGAGGAGTGTGACAACATCTTGGATGAGCTGGAGAATATCGATGACGAGCTCGACGAGACCGGCATCATCTTCGTGACCACCGAGGATATCTCACTCGCCAAGAAGTACGGCATCAAGACTTTCCCCACGCTCGTGTTCTTTAGGAACAAGGACCCACTTGTTTACAAGGGTGAGTTCAATTTTACTAAATTGTTTTAGATGCAATGAAATATAGGGATTAGCAGTCGAATCTCTCTCTATTACGATCACCTTAGATTCGCCAAGCAATAAACTGGAAAAATG